>JAOVYX010022289.1:0-14791 GCA_035668315.1 Drosera spatulata | reverse complement strand
TTAACTCCATATTTATAGAGTGAAGTGGGTGCTCTTATAAATATAAATTTGACGTGCTTACGACGGCACGCACCAAGGACAAACGTAAAAATATAGCTTACTTATGGGAAGACTCCTTGAATTCCTCCAAACGATCAAGTCTGTAAATAATTAAAAAAAAAAACTATTTTGATCTTGCATTTACGGGAACATCTTGCTGATATCCTCCATATGTCGCATCACATCTTCTAATGTAATGGTGCGAGGTAGTAGACTCTTTTTTTATGGCTCTTCCTTCGCAACTTAAGATTCAAATCTCACACGGTTCAAGTGTCGTTTGGGATTTCAACCTTCACTTCTTCAGCCACTTCATTTGTACTCGAAAGACCATGGAAAACTGGCTCACCTTCAAAAGGGGCATCATCATCTTCTTCATCAAAGTTGTCGCTCTCCTCCTACTTGAGCTCCTTCTTAACCTTCGCTTTACCTGTCTTACTCATGGGAGGATTCACAAAGATCTATAAAGCACATCTCCACGCAAATTTAGAATTTAATAAAATCAAAGTATTTGGCATAATCAGTTTCTTATCAGGATTCAAGTGAAAACGAAGCCAATAGCTATCACTTGAAAATGAAAATCTTGTGGAGTTAAGAATAAAAACTTCATCTAAAGTGCTTTATTCAGGACCTATAACCATTTTATTTTTCGAACAATCATACCAAGTTTTTTTGGGCTATAGGAATTAACAAACCACCAAAAGCAATTTCTCCTTTCTTTTCAAGAGCAGATTTGTACCAATACCTAACCATATGAGAGGTAATATCTAGGTTGGTTTTAGTTATCATAACCCATAAAAACATGATTTCATCTTTTCTTAAAGTTTTCTTGGTTTGTGCTCTTCCAAAAATAGTGTTAGTCATGCAACGTTTAAGATACCATAAAATAGGGTTGTGAATCATAGAGCCTTTCACAAGTTTAACATTAAAATCATACTTTCATGAATATTAAATCAAAAGTTGTTAAAATCCCATGTAAATTCTTCAGGTTCCCTTTATATCTATCAGTTATACAATGATATACTTCAGTATTCCATTTCAGATCAAATTTAGAGTTTTTACCTTCAAGGAGAAACCATATTACACCAATGTGTTCATCTCCTGCCATGAAACTAATTTCAAGCGAACTTAAAAATTCAAGTGTTAAAATTTCATATTTAGGCCGTCTTCCTAACATAAAGTATTCTATTGCATGTCATGAGCTTATGGACATAATTTTTCAATTTTAATGTCTTGAACAATGTTTAAGTCCAAGTATTTGGTATTGACAATACCTTTCGTAAGAAGATACTAATACCTTGATTCTTGTCTTGCACCCTTGAAAATAATTTTGTGTTTGCTTGACTTTCCAGATGGTGGGAAAAATTATTTGATCGGTCCATAAGCTGAATTTTCTTTCTCCATCTCACACATGACTCATTCATTGTATGTTTGTTTTTTCGTATGGGCTATTGGTACCTACAACACATCAAAACATAACACAATCAAACATACATCTATCATAAAAATAACCTATCAACCAAACCAAACAATCAATACACAAAAGTTTACAACTTTGCATGGGATTGTCCATGAAAACCCAAGCTAATCATCGTATCATCATGACATATCTAAAATCTATTCAACTAAATCATTCACATGACACATTCAAAAGATCAATCCCCTTTTTGTTAATTAGATGATCAAATTCTCTTCATTAAATATGAAAACAATGACAAACACAAGAGATTTGAGAGAGAAATTCATAGCGATTTAGGTTAATCGTGATTTAGACGATGTGATTCGAAACAAAATGATGATTTAACTTCAACTACTTCGAGTTTAGTCGAGGATGTTGTCGTGGTTTAAGAGAGAATTAGGATTTGCGGGTTTTGATTTGAGAAAAGACGGATAAAACAAGTTTTTTTTTTTTTTAAAAAAAAAACAAACGGATCGACCCATTTTCACGGGCATGAAAGTTTTCACGATCACCCACCCCGTGAAAGTGGTGTTTTCCAAAAACGCCAATCTTGAACAGAGGGGTCAGTTTTTGGCTATTTCACGACAAGGATTCACAATCACTACTTCCACGGCCGTGAAAGTGGTGCATTTTGTAATTTTTTATTTTTATAATTTTTCAGTTAAAATCCTTAGAAAAGCTTAATTTAAGCCCAGGAAAGTGTTTTTGTGACTTGATTGTCTGAAAATGAAATTGTTTGATCGATTTCGGTGGGTTTATTGAAAAGACTAATTATTCTAGTACTAAAAACGAGAAATCATGGGTTGTCCCCCCACAAGAGCTTTGTTTAACCTCGTTATCTTGACACATATGAGCTTAATCATCGGAATTTATTAGTTCACACTTATATATGGATTTTGAAATCCACATTTACAATGATCCATTAGCGTTCTTTACAAAACACAGTTTCTTTTCAATCCAAAGTTTCTTTATTTTACGTTGCTTCGTGAGTTAAGTGGAATTGGCTCCGTGGTAAGTCACTTCCCTCCTAATCGCGAAGTTAGGGGTTCGATACCCTAGGACATTAGGAAATAACCTCTCTATGTAAAAATATGGATAAGCTCTGTGTACATCACCCTGTATTACAGCCCTCCCTGCATTTTACTCTTGGCGGGATTACGTGGGTGCGTTCCTTTCCTTTTACTTTGCTTCTTGAATCTTTTCGTTCTTAACAAGTTGTAAGAATGAAAACTCTTCTTGAAAAAACTCTTAGAAAAACCTTTGCTTTTGAAACTTTTCTTGTGATTAATTTTGCAATAAACTTTTTTGACCTTTGTTGAAGCATTAACATTTGTCTTTATTTGGTTCACATTCTTGATAATTTCTTGATTCTCTTCACTTGAAACAATTGACATTGATTCAATATTTTCATCATAATTTGGTGCATTGATTGGGGTCTCAAGTTGATGTCATCATTAATCACTTCAAGTTGATAACAACTCGTCATCGATGACATTGATTTCACTTGGGATTAGACAAAGCAGATTTTGACATCTTTTTGTTCCAAATTAAATAGGCCATTACCAACATCAATTTGAGCTTTGGAAAGATTTAAGAACAGTCTACCAGGGATGAGACTTCGTGAGTTGTTTGAGACAAAAGAGTTGCTCTTTGTGTCAATGACATAAAAATCAACAACAAAAGATAATTTTTCAACTTGGATTGAAACATTTTCCACAACATCTTTAATTTTAGCTTGTGAATTATTTGTCAATTGAATGAATTCTTCTTTCTCAATCAAAATTAGAAGATTAAGAGATCGATAGACATATAAAGGGTATCACATTGACTGACGCTCCTAAATCAATCATGCATTTTAAAAATTTCTTGTTTTGGATGGAACAAGGGATTGTGAACATTTCCAAAACTTGTTTTTTTAATCTATCATTCTTAATTGCATCAATTTTAACCAAATCATATTTTCACTTGGGTACAAAGCCTGTGATGTATTTTTGTTTATAGATGACCTCCAATTTGGCTAACTTCTATGGCTTGCTGACCAACTTGGTTTTCCAGACTTTCAATACTTACATTCGTTTCTTTTCATAAACTCATTGTTCCTGCAGCAAGTTGTTTCATTGATTCTTCCAGAGATGTATTTAGATTTTCGTTTGCATTCTAATTTAGGGGAGGTTGATTAAACTGATGATTTTGATTAAAACCTGATGGTGGTTGATTTGGTGGAAAAGGTGGATGTAGAATTCCAAGAGGAGTACTCCATTGGAAGTTAGGATGTTCTCTAAAATCTTCATTGCATGTTTTCAAAAGTGGATTATACTTTTCTTTGGTTTTGTGGTGGACCAGAAAAATTACAAACAACATTCACAGTTTTAATTTCAGAAAGAATAGGACAAGCATCAAATGGATGTCCCATAGAGTTGCAAAGACCGCGGATGGTTTGGTATTGGAATTTTTATTAAGCACTTGATTCAACATGTTTATCATTATGATGAGTTTATGCTCAAATGGTTCATGCTTACTTCATTTACTTTTCTCCTTTGATTCTCATCTCTTGTTAAGAACAATTGAGTATTTTTAGCAATTACAAAAGCGACGGGTTTTTTTATTGACTAAAGCACCACCATGATCTGATGTCGGCTCTTTCTCCTCACGTTTCGCGACATCAATCATTAACCTGTAATATAGCCTAGAGAGGGGGAGGGGATTTAACAGTATGCAGCCTTGTAATGGTTAGTATGCAACTCTTCTACCGCAGACTTACGGAACTCGTCTGCAGTTAAAATTTAAGTCCTTTATACTAATCTCTCTGTGTCCAAATGATTTTCTACCAGTTCTAAGTTAAAAGCATAAAGCACTTAAGGACACAGTAATTTATACTGGTTCCGACAATCGTTGTCAAATGACCAATGAAGGCTTAGTCTAGTCTTCCCTTGATATCCAGTTTAGTCAAGTCAAGAGGAAGTTCACTATTTCTTTGTCTGTGGCTTACAAAGAAACCTCTTACAAGCTTTCTTATAAACTTATTAAGACAAGAACTTACACCCTTGTACAAATCACTTCAGGAGGTTAATCCCTTTTCCGTTCGGCCTATGTATTTGACCCGAGGTATCAGCCTTTCCTATTCAAAATAGTTGTGCTTTGGGGCTCATCACTTTATTCATCATAACTTAAAGTTGTACATCTTACCACTTCAGAGTTACAACCACTAACCACTTCCGGGTTACAAAAAGTTACAATTTTAATTCACTGTCAACCTCTGTATAACTCAAAGTTGTACATCTTTCCACCTCAGATTTAAGCATAGTATCATTTTAGATCATCTGCATTGAAGGTTCGAGGTAACTCTTGTCCATCGGGCCGAGCAATCTTGTAAGCTCCCTTGCTTTTGCTGGCTGTGATCTTGTAAGGTCCCTTCGAAATCTATGAGAGCTTGCCTCTTGAAGTTTGGGCTTCAAATTGTGCTTTTTTAGTTCCTCACCTTCAATTGCATGGAGTTGACATTCTTATTAAAGTACTTGGCCACTTGTAGCTGAAAGGCCTGGGCCTAAACTTCTGCTCGACCTCTTTTCTCCTCCTGGAGGCCTAAGTGTTTGCGAATGAATTCACCATTCTTCTCAGGGTCAAAACCTTTGACTCGGGCTGTGGGGTACTTTGTCTCGACCGGGATGATTGCGTCCATTCCAAAGGCTAATGAAAATGGGGTCTCCTTGGTCAACCTTTTTAGGGTCATCCTATAAACCCAAAGTAAGAATGGAAGTTCTTTGGCACATAGTCCCATTGCCGTGGCAAGTTTCTTTTCCATGGCTTGTTTGATTTCTCTATTCATGGCTTCGACCCGTCCATTTGACCTCGGGTGTTTCACTAAGGCGAACCTTTACTCGATCCCGAGCGCTTTACAGAACTCAGAAAAGTTTGAGCCAGTGAATTATGTTCTGTTGTCGGAGATGAGTATCTTTGGGAAGCCGAATCTGGACACAATGAACCTCCATACGAAGTTCTGAACACCCTTGTCGGTTATCTTTGGAACAGGCCCGGTCTCACTTGGTGAAGTATTTCACAGCCACGATCGCGAAATTTCTCTGCTCTAGAGCTAATGAAAGGTCACAAGATGTTTATTCCCCACTAAGGAAAGGGCCATGGTAATTCTATGGGAGTCTTCTTTGCGGCTAGTCGCTTGTTTAGGTCGGCCATCTTTGACACCGATCAAATTTTTGGACGACCTCTTTGGCATTAGACATCAGAGTGGGTGATGTGTGTGTAAACACACGTATTTTATTTATGTTAAACCTATTGTTTTGTCGTATTTTAGTTCTTTATTTCATGGTTTTAGTTTAGTTTATGTTTTTGGACTTGGATAGTGTTGTTTGTGTGTTTTCATTGTAGATTTGATTGAGAAGAGCAACTTTTGGCAACTCATGAATTGGATGGAAAAATCTTGAAGATAATCATGACGAAGTGTGATGATTTGGCGATCACTCATGTTGATTTCGATAATTTCTGGTGATACTCACATGCATTGGATGATGATGTCAATGTTCAAAGTTGTTGGAGCTGCTTTGGAGCTAAACCGATGCGTTTGAGGCTTATTTGAGCAAGGATGATCCATAAAATTTAAACGACACATAGATGATGATTTGAGGCCATTTATAGGGTGCAAATGATGTCATTTGAAGTGTCTTATGATGATATAAGGGCTACATAAGGTATACCATCGATCAGGACGAAGTTCGGAGCGAAAAAATGATGTTTTGGTGATTTCCTACACTATAACGATTCCTGTAACAACCATTACAGTCATAAACCTTGAAGATTTTAGCAGCTATACAGTGTAACGACGTTACAGGTGCCCTGTAATGGTCATTAAATAGGTAAAATTTCTAGATTCAGTTTGTTTTGTTCAAATTTTGAATTATTTTCGGGTTTCTTTTTATAAACATCTGTGTATTTTCTTCATTTTTGAGGGAGATTAGGGTTGTTTTTCAGGGCCTTTCAGCCACCTTTGTCCTATCAAAAACCTAGTTTAGATTATTATCTTTTCGATGCTTTTGGAGATTGGATCTTGGTGTAATGCTTTGGATCTCTTTCATTCGTCATCGTATCTTCGCTCTTCTACGCTGTATTATCCATCTTTCTCTGTTTATTTATAGTTATGGTTGTGATGATGCATGTAATGATGATGTATGTGATGATGATTGATTTAATGAGAGAGAATTATATAGTAGGGATATAGATTAATGATATTCTAACTACTACGGATCATGAGATGAGTTAGATCACCAAAATTAGTTTCGTATGTTAAGATTGATGCATGAAATCTGACCTTAATCCATTATACATTATGAAATCAAATAGCTTGATCACCTTTGATGACATAACCTAGCTATTAATCGCGCTAAGTGATTAAATTGGTAGCAAATAGCAATTCATGATTTAAGCTCATTGTCATGGCGTTATGATTGATTGTATGTGAACATGATAGTTTAAGCTCATTGCTATTAATATGCATGATTGGTATATTCTCTTACTTTGATTCAATTTATTTATTTTTAGCATATACGAGCCCATCGGTATGTTAGGGATAGATAGATTAGGTTAATTATACAAGCTCATTGATAATTAACATTATAGCGAATGTGATACTTTATGCCCAAAGGTATCACGATCAAACCTATCCGAAAAATGAATCCATATGATATTCATCCATGATTGATCCTAAAAATTTACAATGTAATTAGTCGACCTTTCTACTTTTTTATCACATAAGAAAATACCTCAATCCATTTTTTCCATATGTTTAGAATATTTTTGTTTAATTCTGTCATTTCATTAGTTTTATCGGTAAAAAACAAGCTCTCTCCCCCTCCCCCAAATCTTAATTTTCATATTTATAATAGTTCTTTATAGTGATTTAAAAAAAGAATAAATAATATTATGACCGTCCCTGTGGGTTCGACCCTTACTTCCACTACTGTATTATTTTAAATAGTTTTAGAGTGTAAATGAGAGATACAAATTCTAATTTGACGTGCCTGCGACAGCACGCATCAGTGGGCCAATAGTATCCTTGCCTCATTTATATGTAGGCTAAGGTCTGGGCAACATGGTGGTTTCCACATACCCCTCAGTGTATCCCATTAGGACGAGCTTGGCCTCCTTCGGTCTTAGACACTTGAGGAGAGGCATGGAGTATAATCTTTTGTAGAGGTCAGGTCCCACAAGCAGGTAGTCCGAGGCTTTTCATCGAATCTTCTGAGGTGGGTAGGATTTTCTTGTAGGGTTCCTTCTTTCAGGTTGGACAAGATGATGTCGATCCATGTTGGCTCGACCTCAATGACGTCGATCTCCTTGCTTGTTCTTCTCAGGGTTCTTACCACATCGGTATAAAGATCATCTTGGGTCCATTTCCTTAGTCTGGTTGACAATTTATTGAGGGTATCTATAACCCCATCCCCCCCCAGGGATCTGTCAAATTTGTTGACAAATGCCTTTTTTAGCTTAGTTTCTTTCGTCAAGTACCCCTTCAGCTTTGGTCCTACCCAATATTTGCCCATTATTTTTTGACCACCAGCTTTGAGTCGGAGCAGATCTCTCAGTTGCTTATATTCAAGTGTTTTCCCAAGCCATGCTGTTTATTGCAGTGAACTCGAGCTTGATCGAGTAAGGCAATTCCTACCCTTGTGGGGAGATGAGAAATAGTCCTGCCCCAGGCCTGTCCTTACAGGATAAGCCATCCACATTCCCCTTCCAGGTTGATGTTGTATTCGGTTAGGAAGTCGGCCAGTGCTTGGACTTTGATCGATATCCTCGGTTCAAATTGAATCCCGTACTCACTGAGCTCGATCAACCACTTCAAAAGTCGGCCTAAAAGTTCTCGGTTGTGAAGTATTTGAAAGTCCCAGAAATAACTTAGAGGGGGAGGGGGTGAATAGGTTATCTCAAAAATTCTCCAGACAGTGCAGTGAAGCTATGGGCTAGTCTGCACTGCCTGAGTCTGCTATAGTAATACGAAAGTTCTGCAGTTGAGACTTTAGCTTTATAAAACTTGTCTCTTTGGATTTAAAGTTCTTCACTAACAGTTATAGGAGTGATAATCAGTGCGAAAAAGTAAATAACACAGGATTTTATACTAGTTCAGACATCTACTACCAACAAGTAACAGAATCTTAGTCCAGTTTTCTCTTGGTCATGACCAGTGTAGTCAAGCCAAGAGGAGGTTCACTATCTTCTTATTTATGGCTTATAAGAAAACCCCTTTACAACAAGATCTTACTTGCTAAAGGATGAAGAACCTAGATCTTGTAGTGCTCTGCTGCAGTTGTTGTTCTTCACTTATAGACTAGTAAACCTTCTTAACGAACCCTGAATCTTCGATTCAGCTCATGCACAGTGAGTCCTCAAGGCTTTTCTTCTTTTTGAATGCTCTCAAATGATGTTCAACTTTTCTCAGACTCGTCAACCTTGTTCTCTGTGCTGTGAGTCCCTTTTTTTTGGTTCAGGGAACTAGAAACCGTGACTGTACTATCTAATAGTGACAGCTTTGTCCTCTACTGCAGTAGACTGACTTGGCTTCACCTTTTTTGATCTAGTACAAATCACCTTTGCCTCAGCTTCTCAGTTTTTTATCCCTTCCTTGTTCCTTTCCGTTCCAGCACAACTCATACTGCACCCAGTCTCATGCACCAGGTCTGCTGCACGCCTCTGCTGCAATCTCTACTAAACCTCTTTTACAGCCCTGCCGTCAGCCTCTGTTACACCTCAGCTACATGAGCTCTGTTGCACAACCTTCATATCCAGCCTTTCTTCAACTTCACTTGCACCAAGTACTGCAGCCAGTCTGCTACAACTCAGCTCCCATTCAGTAGTTTCCAGACCTCATCTGCTCAGCCTGCTAGTGTAGCTTCGTCTGCACCCAGCACTGCAGTCAGTCTTTTACAATTCAGCTTGCATACTTGCACTGAAATATGGCTTTTTGTTGCTGGAACTAGCCTTGAACACAGGAAGGATCATAGATCATGAGAATACTGGGACCTTTTGCTGTTGTATGTGATTGATCTTTGGCAGGTAAAATTTTGTCCCTCTAGTAGTCTGCACCACTCAGGTCGTCCGCACTCTACTGTACTTCTGTGCCCTACTGCACCCAGCTGCACCCTGCTGCACCCTAGTGTACAACTACTTCACTAACTATTGCATCTTAAGCATCTAATACATACAGAATTTCTTCCTAAGTTTTGTTTATCAATTTCTATACAAGTTGAGGGATTGTACATTCCTAACAATCTCCCCCTAAATTGATGCAAACAAATCCCCAAAGAAATTTTATTAGCAAGAGCACCTATACATTCATTTCTAAGAATAAATTTTACAGAAAGTAGAGGACTTATATTTTATCCGAAGGATCAATCATTCCGTCCTATATTGGAAGGATAGTCCTGCTGCAGAACCTTAGACCGCTTGTGCTTTTTCTTCTTCCTTTGTTGCTCTGCTGCTGACTTGGACCCTTGTTCTGCTGGTCTGCTACTGGATCCCTCTGCTGCAGACTTTGGCTCGTCTGCTGGTCTGCTGCTGAAGCCTTCTGCTGCAGACTTTAGCTCGTCTGCAGGTCTGCTGCTTGGAGCTGCCTCCCACTGAGTCCGCTCTACTGCAGTAGTTCACTCTACTATAGATTTCTTAGGCTTCTCCCCCTTTTTGTTTGCATTAAAGCTTTGGAGAGATCTTTGACAGTCTACTATAGATCATGTAGCAAGGGGCAATGAGTATCTTAAATTCGACGGTCTCCCAGGTATTTCATTGTAGGCCGATTACAGGTCAACCACTAAGAAGTCAACCATCCTTGTAAGGGTTAAACCACTCCCGTCTTCACCTATCGTCAGGGGTACGGACATGCAACCTTTTTGGTAGATGGTGTCTCCCATGAAGCCCACTAGATTGGATCTAAAGGGTCTGAGGTTCTTCTCTCCAAGTCCTATCCTCTTGATGGTAGTGAAGGAGAGTAGTCGGAAGAAGACCCGCTATCGGCTAACATTTTCTCGACGTCAAAATCCCTAATGATAAGGGTGATGACAGGAGCATCATCATGGGGGAAATTGATCCCGGGGTCGACTCCTGGCCCAAACTGGACCTTGCGATTATCCCTTTGCCATTGTTACGAAACCTATTCCTCGGACAGATTTGGGCTTAATCGGGTTGCTCCTATACCCTTGCTGAGGTCGGTCGTGTCGACCTTGGACCTCTGGAGACCTAGGTCGGTCTTTGGCCTTGGGTGACGTTTTTGCCTGATCTTGACCCTTTTGGAACTTCTTCAAGTGCCCTTGCTTGATGAGCTCCTCTATTGCATCCTTCAAGTGTCTCTCCTCCGTGTCGTGACTGTGGTCATGGTGGTACTAATAATATCGGGTTCGATCTTTGTGGGCTTCTAGGAACCATTGCGTCTTAGGCTCTTTTACAAGGAAATTTTCTTCTCGAGTCGCAGCAATGATCTCCCTTGTAGTTGTATTGAGTGGGGTATAATTGTCATGAGTGAGTTCTTTGTTGGGGTTGGTCGGCCTCTTCGCTTTTGGGTTCTTTCTTTCATTGTTTCTCCAATTATCCTTCCTTCGTTTAGGGCTGACTCTGTTTCATGCCGACGTCTCCTCCCTGGAGGTTAGGTCGGAGTAGAATCCGTACCTTATGTCCTTAACTTCCATTACAGTCTCAGCATACATGTGCTTCTTGAGCTTAGTAAGTAGGTCGGTGTAGGTCCATTTCTCCCGCTTGGAGAGGTCAGAGGAGAGATCCCTACGTTCAAGGGCCATGATCATGGCTTCGAATATGTCGTTATTGTCAGGGTCTTTGACTTTCACGACCTAGGTATTGAACCTTTTGACTTAGGATTGGAGGTCTTCCCCTGGTTGTTGGACAATCTTATAAAGATAGCTCGAGGTAATCTTTTTTCTGCTGCTGTTGACATAGTGCCTATAGAAGAGGTTGGCCAATTCACCAAAGGACCCGATCGACCAGGTCAGAAGGTTATTAAACCAGGCTCGAGCTGAACATCGAAGCGTCGTTGGGGAGGCCTTGCACATCATCGTATTTCTGGGGCCTTTGACATTCATCAGCATTCGGAACTTGTCAGATGGCATCTCCATATTGATCTCTTGGAAGAATGGGCTATTCGTTGGTCTCATGGTCTCATCCCCCTGTTCGGATCTCCGAGAATTCAATAGAGCTCATCCACTTTCTGCACGAGGTGAACAACTTCCAATGGTTAGTGGCATGTAGGAGCTGTTTCAGGGCGCATGACTTCACCTCCTTCTTCTATGGAGCTCAAGACTAAGAAGCCATGGATCGGGCGTTAAGTTGGTCTCGTAGGTCATCCTCGGTTCCTTCAACCCTGTTAATTTGGTGCCCGAGGTCGCCTGGTCCCGAGGTGCCTTCCTCTTCGCGATTTGCGGAGCTGCCACGTCTGGGCATGGGGCAACCTCTCTGATAGTTGGTCACGCATTTGGCGCATGGCCATATTTGGCGCATTATGCTCGTAACATATTGGTTGGATGGTTATTGATCGCTTGGGTTGAAATCAAACCCAAACAAAGGATTGAGAAACTGGAATCAATCTATCATACTTGTGTTAAAACTGTGATGAGCCTTGGCATATCATTATATAATGAAAACATGTGACGATCGTCTTCTATATTTATGGCCGTTGAGACCTAAAGACTTTGGTTAGATTTCTCTTTGGGATGTCGTTTGTAAACGCATAGTAAATCGCGTTCCCAAAAAAAAAAAACATAGGGAAAGAACATGTTCCTTTTATCAAAGCAGTACCAGGAGTTGGTTTAGACAATGCGGTATATTATAATCTAAAACAGAATATTATAATGGGACTTGATTAATTATTGAGTGAAAATAATTTTGACCTTTGAGCCTGAGAGTTTTGTATAAATGGTTTTGATATTATGTTTCTCCAAGGATAAGGCTATCAAGACTAAAGTGCATGAGGCGTTTGGGCTAGAAGATTATATCAACATAGGAGACTATATTGTTCAGTTTAATCATGCATGTGAATAAAGATTATGCAAGAATTTAGGTAACCAATGGTTACAAGTAGCTAATCCATGCATAACCAAAAGTCAGATTAAGATTATTTGTTATAAGTTCTTGATGTTGATAGTTAAGCTGAACTATAATGATTTTGAATGCCAGCAAGGTTATGCCCGTGCAAATTAATGAAGTTTCATGTAACAAGTACTATATGGTAGGCTTGTCGTGATGATCGTCGTAGGAACAATCTGTTGGGTACAAATCTCGTGCTCCAAATTCAAGAATGAAATGTATAAAAATGCTCTGCATTAGATATTATACTGTAAATGATTTAAACAATTGTGAAGGTGATAAGATGTACTGAACTCTACCACACTATGAAAGACATCCAATGAGGAAAGCTATTGCTTATTATTGTCATTAAGGTGTGAATAAGCTTTGTGTTTAATCTGGAAGTTGAGGACTCGGAATTCCATAGAGTTTTACATGATATACTCATCACAAGAAGTTGAATATTATCTGCTTAAAGATTTTTTGTCGGCTTCAGATAAGACTGATGAGCTCGAATCTAAAAATAAAAATGTGAAAAACAAAATAATGAGATGTGCACTTATACAGGTTGCATCAATGTGTAATTGCATTCAGTTGCATCCAACATACGAGAGGTATATTGTATAACATGTGGTTCACGTTCTAATCATTGTCCTAAAACTGCTCCTACCGCTCTATCATTAGCATCACACATTAGTTCAAATGTTAGGTTCCAATTAGGACGTTGAATGATTGGAGCTGTCACAAGTCTATATTTCAGATTATTAAAAGCTTTCTTATATCTTCATCAAACACAAATTCCACATCTTTTTGTAAAAGTCTACACATTGGTTGAGCAATTTTGGAGAAGCCTTTTACAAACCTTCCATAGGATCCAGCATGACCAAGGAAAGCTCTTACCTCCCTTTTCGTAGATGGATAAGGAAGAGTTTTGATAATTTCTACCTTTACTTTGTCGACCTCAAGACCTTTAGATGATATCACATGCCCCAAGACAATACCATGTTCTACTATAAAATGACATTTGTCATAGTTCAAAACAAGATTAGTCTCAATACACCTTCTCAACACATATTCAAGGTTCTTTAAACATATGTTAATTGAATTTCCTTAAATAGTAAAGTCATCCATAAATACTTCCATGATTTCACCATTAGAATTAGAAAATATTGACATCTGATGAGCATAAATAAACTCATAGTTTTCTAGGTTAATTCCTTTGTTTAGTATGTTATATGTTGTGTTTTATTTTTGTTTTGTATCTTGGATGCTGGTACTACTCTTTGTATGGTTTTTATGCAGATATGGCCATGTGAAGAGAGGTTTTAACGTTCCATGGATATGAAGCTATGCGTGTAGAAGTGATTATAGAGATGTTGAAGACTTTGATGAAGTTTGGATTAAAATCGATGAAGTTCGTGATGATATTTTGAGTTATGAGGATGTTCTTAATGAATATGAAGACGATCGTGATTGTTTCGGATTGTTTTGAAGCTGTTTTGATTACTTTATGAAGTGTCACAATCGTTACAGTACTTGTCACGATCGTGAGGATGGTAAAAAGTCAACGAGAGCAGTTTCTACACTGGTTACGATTGTGACAACCTCTAGTTTTGATCTAGAGACAAAGCAGCCCGATGGTCATGATCATGATGACCCCTTTCACGATCATGACAGCGTTATAACAGAAAGACTTCACAAGATTTCAATGTAATTTTCTCCACATTTCTTAGGGTTTTCATATTTTCATATAAATACACTAATGTTTGTTTTTGAGGGTATCTAGCGTCCATCTAGCGTTCATGTAGCTATCATTTCTAGGATTTAGCTAGATCACAAACATCATTATTCTTATTTGTGTTGAACTTGAGTACTTGATTGTCTTGTTGAATCTTGCTACATTCATTATTATAGAAATCAAACTTCCAATTGACTTTGATCAATTTTCGAAAATAAAAAACAATAGAAGATTCTATTAAAAAATAGGGGCTACTCCGTATGAACTGAAAAGGACGTATAGTGGGATTTCTCGCAATCGTGCTACTGCACGGATTTATGATTTTTCGATCCTAGACGGAGTTATGGGAAAGGAATTGGAATGTCAAAATATTGATACATGAAATACATAAATGCATATAATAGATAGAAAATTTTTATAAGGAGGTACTCATTATGTCTCCAAAAACTATTCACTTCCTTGCGGTGGTAGTCATGTATGGCTACCTC
>JAOVYX010022288.1:0-14796 GCA_035668315.1 Drosera spatulata | reverse complement strand
CCCTTTTTTTTTCTTTTTTTGTGATAAAGGCTTTCAAAGGGATAAGATAGATACAACCCTAATTCGAAAGAGACACAAAGAACACACACTATAAGTAAAAATATATGTTGATGTAATCAACACTTTTTTTATGCATGTTTTCCATAGCTTATATCTATTGTTTATGTCCTATTTTATCTCTTTTTAGGATATTTCTAGTATGTTTTGTATTTTTTGTCCTTTTGCTACTGTTTTCCTTGTTTTTATTGGTAGAAAGAGAGTTTGAGATGATTTTGGATTAAGCTGGAATCGAAATGGGGTGATGCGACTTGATTTTATGCAAATTAAGACATTTTCACCAAGTAGTAAACGTTATCTGGTTATGTGGAGCGAAAAATGTGCAGATAAAGAGATTAGGAGGCATTTGCATCAGAAATTTGAAGTTTAAAAAAATGTAAGATACACGGCCTGACTTGCCAGTGAAAAAGTTCACGGCCGTGAAAAGTGATCGACTTAAGCACGTTTGCTGTAGCGAATTTTGTGGAGTTCAAAAAATTTATATTTTCCTATTTATTCCTTCTGTATTCCTTCATTTCCAAGGGGTATTATATCAGATTTTAGTTAGAAAACATCATATTTTATTGTTTTTCCACATTTTGATTGTTACTTGTTACTTGATCGTTGTTCGTTGTTTGTCCTCCATACTTGCTTTCCTGAAGTGTCGTTTCCCTTGTAGAGCTATTCCCTACATTTTTTTGGATTATTTAGTTTAATTCAAGTTTATTTCACCATGATTGTTGAATTTCATTCATTATCTATGTTGTTAGTGTCTTTAACCATGCATAGTGAGTAGTTTTCCTAGTTAGGACGTGAATGTATCCATGTTCATGAGCATGAGATGAAATATGAGCTTAGATAGTGATAAATGTGATATTGGTTTAATTATTGAGATTGTGAGTTAAGTAGCTTGATCACCTATCTTAGTCCATGTTTTCAATTGAGCACTTAACCATAACTCTTAATGATTAATACGAAGCAAATTTGATTTAGGTTAAAGTATTGAACTCTCTTGATGCTAAATCGAGATTGGTATATCACATTGTTATAATATTGAACTCTTTTGATGCTTAATCTAGATTGGTACATCACATTGTTATAATATTGAACTCTTTCAATGCTTAATCTAGATTGGTATATCACATTGTTATAATATTGAACTCTTTTGATATTATATGAAGTATGACTATAATTAATTCCAGGTGAATGAACAAGGTTGCAAGCTTAGTTTCCTATTTCCTCATATGAGGGTCTTAATACTCTTATTTGATCATTTTATGTCATGCGTGTGTCATTATGCTATAATAATCACAACCTCACACGATACGCTAGTCATGATCATATCAGTGATTGCTATAGTTCATGACGATATTTACATGTTCCTAGTTTTCTTCCATAATATTGTTTATTACATTAGTTGTCGATTTTTTTAATTAGTGATTACATATATCATTTTTCAGAATTATCCCCACAGCTGGAAACGATAGTTTGATTAGAATTCATTCACAAGTTTAGCATATTTGAGCTTAGTTCATATACCTTGTCTTATTCTCCATCAGATCGACCCCTTGTTTGCCCTATCAACTCTTATTTTTTTAAGCTGGGGATATTAATTTGGAGTGGTTAATGATAGTCATGCCCCAAATTTTGACACTGTTGTTGAAGATTAATGGCCAATATATTATTTTCGATTTGCGAATTATTTCTATCATCTTTATCATTTCACTTATTTTTCTTGTTTCATGTTTTGCTAGTATGACTTAGGATTTGTCTCATTGTAAGAAATTGAGGAACGGAAGGAAGGGGCAAGCCAAAGTTTGTGAGACAGTGAAGAATTTTGAAGCTGTAAAGTTTCAACGTCCAGCGCCTCAACATCGAAACTCAGCTAGTTCCTCTTCTTCTTGCTTTTCAAACATATATGGCGGGACCGTTCCTTGTTTTAATTTAAGCATGACTGCAAATACAAATGAAAGCATGAATCCGAAGGCAAAGGTGAATGTGAATGCAAATGAGATTGAAAGAACCTTCAAAGCTTTGGCTACTCTTACGTTGGAGGGAGAATCTCTTTGCATCATATTTCTTGTTGTCGAAGTACATTTTAATTTGAATTCTGCCTTTGTTGAACTCTTATCGATTTTTAGAGGTTTAGTAGGAGAAGATCCACATAAACATTTGGAATAATTCCATGTTGTGTATAGTAACCTGAAACCATAATAATGAAGAAAGTGTAAAACAAAGAGCTTTTCCTTTTAGTTTGTAAGATTCTGCCTAGGATTGATTGTATTATCTTCTCCTAGGATCAATCACAAACTGGACAAACATGCAAAAATTGTTTTTGGAAAAATTCTTTCCTGCTTCAATAACTACCAATATAAGAAATGAAATTTGTGATTTTCATCGATCATCAACTGAAAGCTTACATAAATATTGGGAGCGTTTTAAGCGCCTTTGTGCAAGTTGTCCTCATCATCAAATTTTTGAAAACTTTTGATTCTGTATTTTTATGAAGGTCTTACTTCACATCATAGGTCAATGATTGATGCCACTTCTAGTGGTGCTTTAGTCAATAAAACACCCGCCGCTACGAGAAAAATCATTTCTGAAATGGCTAAAAATACTCAATCTTTCTTAACAAGTAATGATGATCAAAGGAAGAAAGTAAAAGAATTAAGCATGAACTCATATGAACATAAACTTGAAACAATGATAAACATGTTGAATCAAGTGCTTAATAAAAATTATAATGTCGAACCATGCAATCTGTGTAACTTTATAGGACATTCTCTTGATCCTTTTTCTAAAACTCTACTCTTTTTGAAACTGAAAATGTGAATGCCATTGGTAATTTTCTTTGTCCACCAGAAAACCAAAGGAAGAACAATCCTTTCTTGAAATACATAAAATGAAGATTCTAGAGACCATCCTAACTTTCGTTGGAGTAATCCTCCAGTAATTCTGCGTTCACCTTTTTCACAAAATCAACCACCACCTAGAATTAATCCAAATAATCAATTTAATCAACCTCCTCAAACCAAAATATAGACCAAAACCTTGTTGTAAGCATAATGAATTTTCAAAAAGAAATGAAAGCAAGTATCCAAAGTCTGAAGAACCAAGTAGGTCAGCTAGCAACTGAAGTTAGCCAAATCCGAGCTCATTTGCCAACCAAAATACTATCATAACCTCTGAATCGAAGAGAAAAATATGAATTTGATTAAAATTAATGAAATTATGAATGATAGATTAAAGCAACAAGATTCAGAAATGTTCATAATCCCTTGTTCCATCCAAAATAAGGAATTCTCCAAATGCATGCTTGATTTAGGAGCATCAGTCAATGTGACGTCCACAAGACCTTTAATTCATAACCAAACCTTTCATAATAACGAATCTATATGACAATCATCCATGATTGATACATTGAAGATAGAATGAAGTTAATCAATTCCTTATATTTTAATTAAATAGTAAACATCTTAATCTGTATCTCTAGTTAGTTACACAGCTTTGGTTTAGTTTTGTCAATTAAATTAGCTTAATTATTTTATATTTACAAACCTCCCCCATCCCCAAATTAATTTTCATAATTTTAGTAGAGTTCCTTAGTGATTAGTACAACCTTAATAATTAATTGCTACCGTCACTGTGGGATCGACCCCTCCTTTACTGCACTTCATTTTATACTTTAGAATTGCTAGAATACAACTTGGACACAAAAGAGGAAGGTTCAGAGAACTTAAGTCTCGACTGCAGAGTAGTTTCGTAAGTCTACGGTAGTCCTAATGAATACTAGCCAAGACAAGGCTACGCTAAGTTGCATAAAGTTTCTAAAATAGCCTGTTCATCCCCCTCTCTAGGCTATTTATTGTAACTCTGAGAATTACAATTGGTATCGTAACCTAGCTTTCCCGACTTAACAATTATTTGCTTGGCAGGGGATGGGCTCAATAGACACTGTGTGCTATTCATGCTTTTCAGCATAATTGCCACAAACCAGGATTTGTTTGATGCATGTGAACTTTGTAGTATAACTGTATCAATTCCCCAGGAGACAAAAAATCAGCAACATCAGAGTCCATATCTCACACAATGATTGATACTTCTACAGCACTATCAATCGTTTTACTTTGTTTGTTGAAGATTTTTTTTTCAAAAAATCTAATAGTCATTGAGTTATCAATTTGTACAAGTGGGTGAACTCTAATATCTAATTTGTACGCCGTACGACAAACGTATCATTATTTTATCCGAGAAGGAAAGGAGTTGCGATGATGTTTTCCTAATTGACATGCCTCACACTTTATGGAGCTTGTAGAAATAGAAGAAGGGTGACCAAGTCGACAATGCTTTTGATAAGTATTTGATCGAGTAGTGTGAGAAGCAACAATGACATTAATTATTTCTTGATCCTGGAAATGCAAGCCACCCATCTTACGCCCTCCACCAATTAACTATCCAGTTTTCAAATCTTGAAAAGTACAATGAGACAAAAAGTGACTGAACAATTGAGATCATTTGTGATGGAGCTGATGGATACTACCTCTGTCCCATAATTTTTACGTCTCTTTCTCCTTGCACTATTTAACATGCAATTTGATGAACTTTACTACTAATCTAAACAGCACTATTTAAATTTTTAATTGACCTACGGTTATAGTACATAACGTTTACTATTATTAAAGATTCACGATATTTTCTGAAAGAATCAATGTTTGATCATCCCACAACACCTGGTAAAGCTTGTATCATCAAGCGTGTCCAATCAAAAATTACAAACTTTTTGGATGAAAAAAGTAATAAATTATATGCTTACTTTAACAGCAGCAAAACATAAGACATTGACAAGTTTCGACTAAGAGTAGCAAATCCCTTACCAATAACTTGGGTCTTAGATCCATCTGCAAGTGTGACAAAACCACTACACGAAGAGGAAACACAACTAAAAGAGGAGAGCATATCAACATTACCAGTCATATGGTTTGTAGCGCCAGAATCAATAACCAATGATGAAGGTTTAATAGACAATAGACAAGAAGGACTAGCACTTGAAAGTGACCTAACGAAGAACCAACCACAAATCATGAATAGAACATAGCAAAGAACCACGAGCACCACATCGACAAATCAGGATAACTAACCGATGAGTCATGGGTGGAAATCGACGAATCTCACGAAAAGGTATCCTCTTTCCTATAACAAAAGATCAGAACGATAGGCAATAACATCATTCACCTGATTAGAACATCAACCGAAGAAAAATAATTAAACGAAGAAGGCTCTACGCAGCGACACTTTCTCTATAAAGCAATGATCAACGACACTATTAACCGGATAGTTCACTGAGCATAATTCGTACAATGATGAGAACTCTGTTTACAGTGGTAGATTATTCCTTTCGTAGGATCATATCGCAAACCCTATTATAAGATATAAGAAAAATGTAAAATAAGTTTCCTTATTCTCAACAGTATTCAAGGATTCCACATTGAAACATCGAACGGTTTCATTAGAAACTGTTATATGTAGGCCTGATGATTTTCTTTACTGGATCGTGCTGTTTATTTATTCCATTGACTTGTCAAGTTATAGGTTCTAAGTTCTCAATTTTTATTTTTATTTTTTTAACTAGAAATTGTGGTTTGTGATGGGTATATATGATATCATTATTTAATGAAAGTTATGTTTGACATTCACAAGTTTAGACAAGAATAGAGGAGCTGAAAAACTATACTTGGACTTGGATGATGATGATATGCTTAATGCATAGATGGCATCACTTATGAAGGCACACATATTTATTGACCTTTTTAAATTTATGACCTCCGTTAGTTATTGAGTTAAAGATATTTCTAAGACTCTTGACTATTTAGTTTAATTTTCTCATTGTAATGTCCATGAATTATGTTTTTCCGACTTATGCTCTTTTAGTAATATAAATGATGCCTTGGCTTTGTTAAACATTTATATTAGTATTAGACAAATTTTTATGCCTTTTTTCCACGCTAATCAACCTTATACCTTATTATCTTGTAAAAATGGTCGTTTTGATTCAAAATTGTATAGAACGTTGGTACTGTTACGTTTTGGTACTGTTGTATAGAACGTTGGATGAAAGTTTCGAGAGCCTTTTGTGATGATTTTCATGAAGATTACTTAGTTTTTGAAGCCTTGGATCCATATATGTGGTGTGAGGGAAGCAAAAACGACATTATGGATCAAAACGGAGCTCAAAATCACTAAGTCATCATTTTTGCCTGTATCACTTTCATGACCGTGACAATGACTGCACGTGAAAGTCACCCCGTAAAAGTGCCAAAGTCACCTCGTAAAATGTCTACACAGGAAAGACATTTTCCAATATGCCAGTTTCACACCCTTGGAAAAAGTACGGCCGTGAATCTGTCTGATAAAAACGTATTTTTTGATGCTGATTTTTGTAGGTTTCGATCCTTGTTCATTTTGCTATATATATCCTTACATAAACTCATTGGAGGAAGAGTTTTAGATTAGTTTTAGGGTTCCGAAATTCTTAGTTTTCTTTAGTTTTAATTTAGGATTTTAGGTCTCAATAACAATCTTTTGTTTTCTATTTTAGTAGTTGTACTTTCAAATTCATTTCTTTCGTTCGTTGATTGAGGTTGTGATCGTTTGTATCATGATCAAGGACAACGGATTGGAGCATTTGGATTCATTATTGAACTCTTTTGATGATGGGTTTGATCATTCTTTTCTCTAGTTTCGAATATGTTGATTCGATCATGATTGAGTAGTTGTGTTAGTAAGGATCATGTGAATGTCATGACCATGGGTT
The DNA here is from genome assembly GCA_035668315.1 of Drosera spatulata. Taxonomy (NCBI): domain Eukaryota; kingdom Viridiplantae; phylum Streptophyta; class Magnoliopsida; order Caryophyllales; family Droseraceae; genus Drosera; species Drosera spatulata. Next base: position 7,949 of record JAOVYX010022288.1, on the reverse strand, counting down.
TATGAGACGATTCTGGTTCTATTAATGTGAATGAACAACATATGGATTGTGAATGTTTCTTGTGTTATTTTTATGTGTTCCATGATTACATCGTAGAATGGCCAACTAGGGTTGAATATGTTTCACTAGTGCAATGATTGAACTCTTTTGATCATGTTAGTAGCAACCTAGGTTTGGATGAATTGTTAATCTCTATTAAAGTTTATTCAAGGTAGGAAAAGCATCACGACTTAGGGTTATACCTTCGCTTACTCTTTAGTGAGATATAAATGCCTTGAGTAAAGTTAGAGCTCAATTCAAGAAATAGATCACTAGGATTGATTTGCACTCTTGCGAATTGCCTAGGATATATCTCTTCTTGACAACGTCGCAATACTCTTATTGGTCACATTAGAATATGTAGAAAATTACATGCCTAGAGTTTCCTAGAACTCTCTATTCACATAGAATTGTTCACAAGCTTATGTAAAATTGTCCATGATTAAATCCCTTGGTTATGAATGATCGCATGTGATCCTGGTTAATTTTTCATTATCTTTAACTTTTGTCTTTCTAATTTATTTAGTTTAGAATCATCTTACTTTCTGCCACTTATATTAAGCTTAATTGAAGTTGGGAGTATTTATACTTATTGGTTATATTTTCCATTTCAGCTCTCTCCGTGGGAACGATTCCTATGCACCACTAGAATGTTTTGAGGGGGTTAATTTGAAATGCTTAACGATGCTCTTCAATTTGACTCGCATTTTCATACATATATGGAACATTAGAAGGAGATTATTCAATGTCCTAACAAAAATTAGGATATAGGTTAAGAATGATATCTATAAATAATCATTTATGCTTAAAAATTAATGTTACATATATGATTTTATACAAGATATTGATTGCTATGGATATTTATCGATAGATTTATGATCATATAATTCTTTTAATATTAGTAAATATTGATATAGATTTTTTATGTATGCTATAAATACACAACCTTTGGGCAACAACCTATTTAGTCGACATATTAGTATTTAAGCCACAAATTCAACATCCCCATCGCTAAATTTAAGGAATGTGGTAAAATAATATTTTTTAATAGAATATCCATCTTTGGTAAAATAATGTTTTTTAATAGAATATCCATCCTTTCTTTTTTTGTACGGAATTAAGATTTTATTACCTCGAAGACAAGATTACTTAGGGGGCTTTGTCCGTAACTACCACAAAAATACATCAAAGCTCAGAAAGATTACAGCAAATAAAAAACAGGAAATCTCTTAGGTCACACAAGAAGATACTATCTCATCACGATCAATCTCCTCCCTGCCTCCAGCCTGAGTCTCATACATCATCAACCTCCTGCATAAATCCCTTGGCTTCAATGCCTTCTTTCAATGCAACCTATGGTTCCTCTCAACCCGGATTTCATAAAGCACCATGGCAAGAGTCCTTCTTCGGAGTTCGATAGTTAAGACTTGCCCCTAGTGACTTTCACACACAAGAATTACCAAAAATCCCATGAGGCCACTCGAGGAGGGAACAACTTCAATGGCCTCCAGAATACCATCAAGACTTTAAGGGTAAAGTAACAACGAAGGAAGAGATGATCTCTACTTTCCTCTTTCAAATTAGATAACTGGCATAGGGAATCAGAGATGGTATCATGAACTTACTTATTCTGCTTGGGACGAAGTCTATCCAAAGCTATATGCAATAAATTGAAACCATGACGGGGCAGAACATCAGGGTTCTAACATAACTTCCACCATGAAAGCTTAGGAAATACACCAATCAAAGCAGTATATCCTTCACAAACAACATACACACCCTTTGAGCCCAGTTGCCAGACTGGAAAACTATTCCTCACCATAATATGCTCCTTTAAAGCATCCCTGACTCTCAATATCTCCTTCCATATTGAGGAACGTCCAATACCAGCTTTAACATCCCAGATACTTTCATTTCTCAAGTAATAAGAATGAATACAATGAATCCACATTCTCTCCTAATTCAAAGAAATATCCCAGATAATTTCAAGTAGGAGAGAAATATTCCAACATTTATCAGCTTTATACCAAGGCCTCTATATTTGATAGGTGTGTAAACCTTTTCCCAGGAAACCAAAGCTTTTCTTTTGTTTAACATCACCCCACTTCGTAGGAATGCACGACATGAAGATTCTAACTCCTCCATGACAGCAGTAGGTATAAGAATAATTTGATTCCAATATAAATGCATAGAGAATATAACTTATTTAATCAGTTGAGCTCTTCTAGCATAAGATAAGAATCGAGTAGCACACGAAGTGATTCTTGTTGTCATGTTCTCGAGCAATGGAGCATAGTATTGGGCATTGAGCCTTTTAGAAGCAAGAGACACGCTAAGATATTTTACTGGCAAACAATCACAATCCATATTAAGTAGTCCAGCCAAATTAGCTTTCTCCTCATCGTTAACACCTTCAAAGAAAACCACACTCTTTTGCACATTAATTTCTAGATTAGACACATCTGAAAAATGCAAAGTCCAACTTTCAAATATTTAACTAAAGTGACATCGGCTCTGTATACTAACATCAGATTATCAGCAAAGGTGATATCAATAACCCCTAATCTACTGCATATAGATGGCTGAATCCTAGAGTCTTGAGAACACTCTTCATAATTCTAACAAGATATTCCATGACAAATACAAAGATATAAGGAGACATGGTATCACCTTGACGAACTCCCCTTCTCCGTTGACAGCTGTCTGTTTGTCCCAAGTGCTGATCCTTAGTGATGTAAACAGGCTTTCTCATAATAGTCTTCAACATCATATAGATTTTGAAATCTCAAATCTTTGATATGATCGTTTTATAGATCCTTATCCAAACACTAACTAGCTCTGGTGTATTCTTAGTCTGCTACGCTTCTGCCTCTGCTGTATTCCTATGTAACTTGGTCTTGATTTTGAGACTTCGATCCTAGATCCTAATAGATTTGTGGTCTTTTGTTGCATACGTTCATTCCAGTTATTCATCTAGAACTTTCTGAAGTAGTCTGCATCCATGTGATTGACATTGGCCCTTCTGTCTGTGATCGTCCGCTACTATGCTATAACCTTCCTAGACTACAACTCACTATCCTAATTCTCAACTCAAGAAACCAATCATGAACATATCCTAGTCTAAAGTTTTGTTCATCGATTTCTATACAGTTGGACGGCTTGCATATTCGTAACAATCTTCCCCTAAATTGATGATAACAAAACTATAAGTTTAGAAACCGCAAGCTAACCACTTAAACAAGATTACAACTGAAAAAATTGTTCTGATAAAAAAAAAATTGTTCAGAACAGTGTTCAAGATTACAGAGCATTACAAAGGTTTTAACTATACTCGTTATAGCCTCTATAGCTTTTATCTCCTTCTTGTTTGCTGCGCTTGTGGTAGTCTGCATCATGTTGTCACCTGCGCCCTGGATTTTTAGATCTATCGTTCTTTCTACTGTGATGAGCACGATGATGATGCTCCTTGAACCTTTCTTGTTTCTTCCCTTCTTTTTTGTCCTTGCTTCGACTGCTTGAGTGCTCCCTCTGAGACCTGGAGGGTTCCTTGGAAGATTTTTGCCTTTTATGTACTTCCTCCCTTTGAGTAGTAGATGCTTCATCGATATGCTTTCTCTTCTTCTCCTCAGCTTCTTTCTTGTTTCTTTGTTTCTCCACTGCATACTTTTCCTTGTCAGCTTCCTTTGCTGTACTATCCTTCTTTCCCTTTTTCTTATAATCAGGTTGTGGCCGCTATTGGGCTTTCGGGTCTGCAGTGAGAGCCTCGACTACTTGTAATTCAGTGCCTATGTTGGTTTGAGCTACAATGGCTTTGGTGAGCTCAACTTGGATTCTAGTCTCCAGGGGGTTGATGTGTTTGTCATTATTCTAAATGTGTTGCTGAAGCTGATTTTGAGTTTCATGAAGAGAAGCTTGCAGTCTGCGGACTTGGGCAGTCTGTGTACTCCTTAGTTTGCTGAGGTTGGAGGCACTTTTGTTGTATTGCTGAAGGTTGATAGCATTGCTTTTGTTGATTTGTTTGAGTAGGCCTTTGCCTATGTCATCCTTCAACTCATGGAAGTCTGCAAAGCACTTGTATCTTTCCTTCCTTTCTCTCTCATGGAAGGTTGTAGCTTCTCAAGAAGGTCATGAAATGCATCCTTGTTCCACTGATGCATATCATAAATGCCCTGCTCGAGTTGTTGAAGCCTGCGATCGATGGCTGCTACATCAGAATCAGTGGATGGAGATGCAGGTCTATTCTTAGATAATCTTGCCACTAGTGTGGTTTGTGGAGAAGATCTGAGGAGCTTGAATTCTCCAAGAGCTTCTATGAGTCTTCTTATAGCTATGTGGGGAGGCATGGGAATATTAGAGGTTGCACTATGGAGCAGACCTTGATATAAGCCCACTGAAGGAGGGTTTGTTGTGGTCTACTGCAGTCCAAATGAGGACAAAAGAGTGAATTGAATATTGTATGGAGAGATCATCTGTCCTGAGGTTATTTGCTGATGGGTTGCTCCTTGGGAAATAGGAGTGTCATCGAGTAGGTGCGCTTTTAGTTCTTGGATCATCATGCTCCCAAACTAATTTCAATGGCAGTCGGTGTCTCCTCGACTATAGTAGATATCTGAGAGCCTTCATCTTCAATGATTACAATATTGGCAGGTACTAGAGTAGTTGTTTCTTGTATGCTTTGTGTAGGGACTTCAATTATTTCCCTTTGTCCAACTTGATCATCTGTAGGTGGAAGTTCATCATATGCGATTCGGGCCTCAGCTATGTTTGTAACTTTTTCTGCGTCACCATTTGCAAGCTTCTGTATAAGGATGTTTGTAGGCAAGACTCTGAAGGGACACTTGGATCTGGTACAGAAGGTTTTGTAGTTGTGGTTTGATCCTTTGTGATTGATTCTTCAGCTTCCTTTCCTTGTACTTCGAGCTACAAGGATTATTTGGTTGCACTCTCTTTGCCAACTTCATCAAATTGGCATCCTCAACGTCTACATCGTTGGTGCTAGGTTGTTGGTTTTTATCATTGTCGTTGTCATCTTCTGGGGATGGTGGTCTGCCGATTATAGGCCTTGACAAGTAATTATAAATTTCTAGAGTTTTCGCCCTCATATCCTTGTCAACCAACCTCTTTAGCTCCGCTTCTACCTTTGGAGTATGCACAAACTCCATCGTCTGTAGCTATGCTTGACAATGTCTGACTACCTTGTCAATTGAATCCTTGAGAGGATGTAGGCCGCTTCTGACCTATTCTTTGTGGCTAATTCTTTTCTCAAAATTAGGGTGAGCTGCTCAAGCTCAGGCTCAGTTAGCCCATCTATGATCCCAAGTTTAGTTTTGGTCCTGTCTGGATTGATTCTCTATCAAATAGTTGGTCCAGAGGGGATCAACTTGGATCTTTTTGATGCTGCCTCTCTTCTTCCTTTCATCGGAAGTTTGTTTTCCTGAATAAATTTTTACAGCATTACTTCCTTTCGAGGATATCCAAGCAGCTACCTGGTCTTTTCCATGTGTTGAGTAACCCTTGCCTCAAGAGACAACGCAGTCTGCAGAGCTGCATCAATGGCTATCATGTCAGTTGTGGTCGTGGGTGCATTGCCTCCTTGGGTTAAGGTTGTTGGAGTTACCCAGGCACCTAATGCAGTCGAAGGTTATTTAGTCTATAGACTGGCGAGATTCAGGCCTGCAGTCGAGACTGGTACAATGGCAGTAGTGGTTACTATAGTCTCTGCTGCGGAGACAGTAGCCTGCAATCTAATTTTGAGTGATATGAAAACTATGTTTTATGTTGCCTTTGTGATTTTCACAGCCTTTACTTCCTGTGCTTCTTGAGCCGCTTTGGCTGCTTCCCTTCTGGTTTCAGTTTTCATAGCCTCAATCTACTTTCTACTAAATCCTTTTGTCGTAATTTCTTTTTCGAAGTCTGTTTGAAGAACTTCTCTTATTTCCTCCCACATCTTCCATGTTTGAGTGATGAGAGAAATCAAATTCTCATCCCTTCTGTTCTCTATTGCTAGGTTAGACTCATACAGCACAGCAGTCTCTATGTCTTTTGGTGTCTTCTCCTTTGACTTTTTCCTGGGGGCGAATAGGCTATTAAAAAATTTTCACTGTTCAGTATAGCATGGTCTTGGATAGTATGCACTGAACCTCCTGCAGACTTACAAGATGTGTCTACAGTAGAGATAACAGTATTTCAAAGTTGGCTCTTATGTGTTCTGGATTATTTTCTAGCAATTCTAAGTATAAGACGAAAAGTAATAGTAGACATAAGATTTTTATACTGGTTCAGACAATTGTTGTCAATTGATCAATGAAGGCTTAGTCCAGTCTTTCCTTGGTAACCAGTGTGATCAGTTCAAGAGGTGAGTTCACTATCTTCTTGTTTGTGGCTTACAAGACAACCCCTTATGAGTATAGAAAATGCTAAGGTTGGAACCTAGATAGTTGACCAGATCTTTTCCAAAAGCTCTGTTGCAGATATTGTTCTTGATGCAAACTAGTGAACTCCTTTCCTCAAATCTTTCTTCACAGCTCTTGAGAATGATTTCTCAACACTTAGGAGATTTTTCTTTCTTTCAAATGAAATCCGTAATCATCGTCAATCTTCTCTGAGCTCGATCATCCCCTTTTATAGACCCAGGGAATTAAAACCCGTGATTATACCATTTTGACGTTGACAGCTGTCTGTTTGTCCCCTGTGTAAATCCTTCGTGATGTTAACAGGCCTCCTCATAACACCTATCAACCTCGTTTAGATTTTTGAACCTCAAATCTTCGATATAACCATTACCGAGATCCCAGTCCATATACCAATCAACTCTGCTATATTTCTTGTCTGCTACGCTTTCACCATTACTTCAAGCCAGCCATGCTATAGCCAGTCTACTGCATTGTGATGTGACTTTGATCCTGAGACTTCGATCCTAGATCCTGAAGTATTTGTGGTCTTTTGCTATCCATGTTTGTCCCGATTGTTTATCCAGAATCTTTTGTAGTAGTCTGCATCCGGATGGTCAATGTTGGCCTTCCAACTGTGGTTTGCTGCTCTGCTGCATGCTTCCCTAGACTACAACTCACTATCCTAGTTCTCAACCTAAACAACTAATTACAAACATGTCCTACTCTAAAGTTTTATTAATCAATTTCTAGACACTGGAGGGATTGCACATTCCTCACAATCTCCTCCGAAATTGATGATAACAAAACTTTAAGTTTCAAAATAGCAAGTTCACCCTTCTTAATACATATTATTTTTGACTGAATGAAAAAGGTTTCACACTGGGTTTGAAGGGGAGTTACAGGGCATTACAAGTGTGCGTCACAAGTGTTCTACCTATGACCTTTATGCTCCTTGTAGCCTTATTCTCCTTTGCTATGCTTCTCAGGGTAGTCTGCATCGTGGTCTCGTCTGCATCTTTCTGATGGAGATTTGTCCCTTTTATGATGTTCTTTTGACCTCTTCCTCTCCTATTTGCCTTCATTGCCTAAGGCCTCCCCTTATGGCCTTGAGGATTCCTCGGAAGTTTTCTTGTGACCTTCCTCCCCCTTTGCAGTTTCGTTCTCCTTTGCATCCTTGTACCTGGTGTCCTTCTCCCTTTTTTTGTTGTCATCAAATTTTGGGAGAGAGGAAGCAGTAAGTGCGACCGTGAGAGCTTCAACTGCTTGTCTCATTTCCTTGAGTTTAGTGGAGGTGGTCTGCTGAGCTGCAGTAGCCTTGGAAATTTCAGCCTCCACCTTAATTTCCATCAAGTTGAGTCTCTTGTTGTTGTTCTAAATGTGATGTTGGAGTTTGTTTTGAGTGGCTTGGTGATGTGTATGAAATCACACATCATTTTGTTAGTCTAAACGTTTGTTTTTATTCCCTTTAAATTGTCTAAATTGTATTTTTAGTGTCGTTTTGCCTTGGAATGTTGGTAC
>JAOVYX010022286.1:0-43636 GCA_035668315.1 Drosera spatulata | reverse complement strand
TTGAGAGCGATACACATTACGATATTGATCGAAAACAAAGTCGGATACACGAACATTGGTTACCGTTGGTTGTGGTTAAGTTGGAGTTGGAGGTGGAGGTGGCGGATTGTTGGCGCGACGATCCAGATCAATTCTCAATGGATCGGGTTTCTTTCTTGCCATCATCTTCGTACGCGGTGGCTTGGAAGGCGCAATCCCTTTGCCTTTGTCCGCATCCCTTGTAGCTCTCCCCGGATTACGTCGTGGTTGTGATGGTGAAGTGGGCGGAGTTGCACTCAAAGATGAACTTCCATCGCTATCATCAAAATCTTCATCGCGCGCTGTTCTTCTTCCTTTTTCCGTCGTCATGGATGTAAGAATAAAGACTAACAAGCATTGAAGGAGATACATGGTGAAATTGGTGAAGTTAGGGTTTCACGAATTTAGCCCAAATTCGTGGATTTTGATGCGTTTTTTTGGTGAGGAATCGAGTTGGGATTGAGTGTAATGGAATAGAATGAGAGAAATCGGACAAGAAATGAGGTGATTTTGGGTTGGGGTGTCGATTTGGGAGATTTATATATATTTTCATACAACATGGGTTGTGATATGATCGAATATTATACTATCTTCGCCGCATAATTATTGTAATATTTTTTTTTATATGTATTATTCAACACGTAATTTGAGAAGGTTCATTACTTATCTAAATGACGTAATTTAAATTTTTTATTGTCGCATGGTTATAATACGTAACGTTTATTATCATTAATACTTCACGACATTTTCTCAAAAATAATGTTTGATCGTCCCGCAACATCAATCAAACATTTTATCGTCATACGTGTCCGGTCAAAATAGTGCAATCCCTGATAAAGTCATCAAAAAGCGTGTTAATAAGGATTATGTTACACGAGTTAAAACTAAGATCAAACTATCGATGTAACATAGTAATCCCTCTGTTCCGATATAATTATCAAGGTCTTATTGTGCGCATTCGTCGACGCAATTCCGTAAGTTCCCCATGAATAACCGAGGTTTTAGCCCAAGTTGCGCTGAAAGCTTTAAAAAGTTTGCATGGAATGCTCAGAGGAGAGCTTGATATTAACATTTCCATTTAAATTTGCTGCTAAAAAACTAGCAACATCATCCAATCGACCATAGTCGGTGTCTAGATTTTGCACATCTGCCAAAGCCAAGATAACAAGGCGCTGATATGTCGCTTCAGCTTGAATCTAAGATTTGCCCATTTGTGTGTCAAAAGTTTACCAGCATTTGCAGTCAGTGTATTCACAATCTAAGATCAGAAGAGTATATACAGGACAGTAGCTCGACTGCTCCTCTATCTATCAGCCTACAGTAGTTGGTGCCTGCACAAGGCGGCCATCTGACAAAAGAGATGAAGGGAAAGCAGCTTGACAATTCCTGATTTGTGATTTCAGCCTAGGCATGTTGGGGTGTGCGCTTCTACACCTGTGGCAACGCAACTCCATAGACAACAAGCTCTCGTCGTCTCTCACTGTTGCTTTTCCGTTGTTATCCACCTCCTTGATCACGTCCACAGAGTCCCGGAAGAAGGCTGTGGTGAATGAGTTCCAGTGCTTCTTGTGCTTGAGGTGTGTCGAGTCGAAGTCCTGACTGATGACGTGAAGGTGTAGTTGTCTCATTGATGGAGCCTGTTCACAAAGAAAAAGGACAGGAGAAAACCCATCAACTTCTCTGACCTTGAGAGCACTGAATTTTAATTTCTCTTAGATAAGCATAATCACGTCCTCAGCCTAACATCAATCACAGGACACCATAGAAGATAGCTTTAGTGACAGGATACATAAATCGATTATCAACTTTCGCAGCTTGACATATGATTCCAGGAGAACACCTCCTAGAATAGCTGCTTTTGTCACGCTTTAAACGAGAAAGGACAGAAAGGTCTTGCCAAATGAGGGGAGTATATAATTGCTTATGTGCTACGCTTCTACAAGGGTGTTACAGTTATTATTGAGGAAAGGAGCATATCATACAAGAAAAAACATACCGAATGATACCCAAGGCGGAAGATCAAGGATGCATCCTCTTGCAAGAACTTCTCAGCCCACCGCATGCCTACTTCATGCATCAACTTTAACAAGTCAAGATGTTCTAGGCTCACATCTGCTAGACCATCAAGGCCTCTCAACCGTGCCACAACAAGGACATGCCTTTCTCCCTGCAAGAGATCTTAGCTTCTCTCGTCAGTTACAAACTTATAATGCATATGCACATGCAAAAGGAAGTATTCAGAGAAGACAGAAAGCATTAACACACCTTTGGATAGAGGTCATTCACTACAACAATATCATCCCCACAGGTTTCCAAGATAACATTTGTATGCTGCTCAGGACGCATTGCCATGTTGTATAGAGCTTGAGCCCATGAACCCCAATTTTTCCCCGTACTTTCCGTTTGGATCTTTTTCTCAGGAGAGAATTGATTTCCTCGTTTTTCTAAACTAAGCTCTCTGGATTCTGGCTGCTCCAATCGAGGTTTCTTGTTGTTCTCCAGGTGCAAACATGACTGGCTTGTAGAGGCGATGGAGAGGAAGCAATCGAATAGTGAAGAATAAGCCTGCCGAAGAACCCTGCAGCCTTCGTTGTAGTCATCCTTCAGGTAATTGGGTCTTTGAGGATTCATATTTGGGCCAAGCACATGAATCACATGAGTTACACCTTCCCTGCTGTACAAAGGTGAAGATGAAGAAAGCGGTACAGCAATGGCCTTCCCTGGAGAAAGAGATGAGGCTCTTTGTTTGGTTGCTACCTCCAGTTCGGGTCCTGCAGCGCTGAATATGGCAGCATTCACCACGCCACCCCCAGGTTTCAGCCTCCTAAACGAATACGAGCAATCATTGACATTCATAATTTAAAAAAGAAACAAGAAAAGGATGTTCTGCACTGTGAGTTATCACCATCAAGTAGAAAATGCAACTAAAAATCGCGACTTAAAATAGGGGAGCTGCTACAGGATTCAGGAATATAATGGTAATCATTAAAAAAGGGAATCAAACAGGAATCTTTGAATTAGCTTCCATGAGAAATTTTCTTTTCCTTTATTATTAACAATAACCTTGGCGCTTGATGAGCTTTGCTAGTCAAACGAATGAAAGAAGAAAATGTATATGCACATCAATTGCTTTGTACCAAAACTTACCAGTTCGTAGCATTTGCAATAACATTACAATGTAAACCTCCTTCAGAAAACAGGCGAGTAATATCTCCCACGAATGTAAAGAAGCGATCAGAACTGATGTATCTTCGTGCAGCTTCCGCCTTAACCATAGATAATATCCTTGAGTTGTTGCTCACATCTACCAAAACAAGCCTGGCATTTCCAAGTTTATCAGCATATTCAAGGACGGTCTCAACGATTATTTCAGAAGCCTTTTTCATATCAAATTGAAAATCTGATGTTGAAAGTGAAGGAAATGCAAGGGTGTGCGCACTTTCCACAGCGGTATGAACCCCTTCATATTTGCCAACAGGTTCTGTCACCGAAATTTCCATATCATTTGCCTCCCGGGGAGAACTTGATGAAGGAGGAGAATCATGAACTTTTTCACCTGCAGTTGCTTGAGGGGTTTGGTCAAGCAAAGAGCTCTCACTGACACTTGAAGCAGGTTTTGGAATCGCAGGTCCATCAACTTTCTTAAGAAACTTCATAATACCAACTTGTACCTTAGCAGCAGGAGACTTCTGGCCAAAAGAGCCAGATGGAAGCGTGCCGCCTGGACCAAGTGCACTGTAGGTAGCCATTGCGTCTTGAACATCTTTCTCATTTTTGCAAAAAGTAATTCGAAAGAACCCCTCACTTAATGTCGGCAATTCCTTCTTCAGCAGCATACGGTTCACGACAGCTGCAGCTTTCCCACCACTCAAGTTCCCTTCATGTGATGTACGTTTCACAGATCGAGATATACAGAGCTGAGCAGGCAGATCAAGCACGACTGCATGCACATCTATCCCATTTCCAGCGTCCCCGAGTTTCACAAATTCAGCCCGCTGTTCTTTGTCCAAATTGCATCTGTCAATGAATATGCTTTTCCCTTCTTTCAGTGCAGCAGTCGCACTCTTGAGGCATTGAGCTTTTGTCCCAGATTTACCATTATTGATTATGTCCTACAAGAGGAAATAAAAACAATAAAGTGAACTACTAACCGAATGAAGAGTATAAAACCACATACACAGTAACTCTAACACTAGGTTATGAACAGTCAGTATTACTAGCACTGACATATGAACTTGACAGCCACGGCCCTCTTGTGGGTGAAATGAACTTATATTAAGAAAATATGTTAGCTTTGTTTTCCCATAGCAGTTAAATTGCTTCTCATGATATAAGCAAAATTCCAACAAACTAAATTGAAATCAACATTAGCAACTGAAGTACTTCTCAGACCAAGCAGGATGCTCAAAACCAAATAAAAAAATACACACAGAACTGGGCTGTTTGATCCTCCGCCCCCCACTTCCGAAATTGCAAGTTTCTAGACTACTTCCTTTTCCAGCCATCTTGAACATGCAACAGCACGGTACATGTCCAGAGGAGTAAAGCTTACGCTGGTTTCGGTCACAGACTATCGAGGCAAGAAACCAAAGGTCCGAAACAAGCTTCAGATATTGACTCCATTAGAACTCAACGCCAGACTCATCTCTAACACAAGAATTCATAACACCTCCTCATGGATAACACCTCCTCAGCGTATTGCAAATTATTCAAGGGAGAAGCGTTAAACCACCTGCTTGCCAACTCAGCCATACCTAAGAGACTTCCTTCCATTGTCATACAAAGCAAACACACATGATGTTCTTGAGCCCCCTAACATACGCTTAACACTTCAACTCGCTTGCTTTCTCAACAAAAATTTACGTAAATCAATGTTTAATTGTCCCGTCGTAACAATCAAAATTTGTGTTGAATCTCATGTGTTTTGATGATAACAAAAAGTAATGCACTGATATTGTTTTGAGTTTTAATATTTGTAGATGCACAACTTTAAGTTTGAAGCTTGATGGATCTCATGGAATCTTGGATCAAACAAATGATTTTGGTCCTGCAAAGGAGATGATCAAAGACTCTTGGATCATAGTCTTGATGGATGAAGTAGAAATCTTGGATCGAATCAACACCTTAAATGTCTGTGAAACAACTCAAGATCAAATGCAAGAGCTACAGGATGCAAAATGAAGATTAGTTATATAGTGTCTTGTAAATGTCTGCAGGTATGATATGCTTGTTTAGTCAGTCGAAATAATGAGCACTTAGGATCTATTGAATTATCAAAGGAAAAAATATTTTTACAAGAGTCGATCCTTACCAAGAACCGTCTCTTGTGTCAGAACGGATTTTGTTATAAATTCATGATTTTTCGGATCATGTTTTAAAAAGATAATTACTAGATATTTTAAATGATTTTCTGTTGTGAAAAAATATCTTTTTAATACCTGAAACGTTTTAAGTGGAGGTATGGGTTGACTATCCGTTCGCTGGTTAGGAAATATCCCTAAATCTTGGAAAAATATGGAAAAAGATTTTAATCAAATTATTTTCTGTTTTCCCCGTGTTCTTCCACCTCTCTACTCTCTGTTCTTCAATGAGTATTATTAAAGAAAACAGAAAAACGTTTTTTGGAGGTGTACGAATCACAAAGAGGTTTATTGAAAAAAGATTTCAAGCGTTTTCAAGGTGAAAAATTTACAACCTACATTTGCTAATTCGAAAGGTTTGGATTTCATGTTTTCTATGAAGATGTAAGGTATATTCAAACCTTTAGTGCTCATGTTTTCACTGGTTAAATGTGGTATCAAGCTGCACGGTTTGTTGAGTCGATTTGTTATCAAGTTGTTTGTCCAACCACACTGGTGGAGTGCTGTCTTGCGTGAGAACCTTGGACCTAAGTTTGTATAGGTCGTACAGTCACTAGGGTGTGTCTGTAATTGAGTTTTTCCTAATCTAGGAGTAGACGTAGGATAAACGGATTTGTAAATATCCTACAGTTAGGAACTACATGTGAAGTCTTGCAGTGTGTGCTGTGAGCAAGTGAGCAAGGGTGTACTTGTAAAGTGATTTTACATAGTGCGATTGCTATGTGTGAAGAGTGAATGTAACTCCCTGACCGAGCTAGGGACAAACCACTATAAATCTGATGTCATTTGTAATTTACTATTCCTGCATTGTTATCTGATTGATCACGTGAAAGATCGTACGACTGAATCTGAAAAGTATAAGAACCGTCTCTTAACAAAGAACTATCTCCATATAAAGAACCGGCTCTTAGTTCAATTTAAGTTTTAGTACATCACTTTGCAAGAATTCGAAAAAACTTAAATACTCAATTCACCCCCTTCTTGAGTATTTCTTGTGACTGGAACTAACAATTTGTTTTGACAAACCCACCAGTCAAACGGTTACACTTTTTGTGGGTCGGAGGAAGTACTATTAATTTCCAACAATGTGACTAGAGAACATGAGTTTCAATGCTCCAGAACTTTCGATGAGACCATCAACATTTCCATCACCATATGAGAACATTTGCTTGTGAATTAGTATACAATATCCACGAATCAGTTTTACCCATCCGCTACAGTTGGTTTCTCGACACGGAACGAAAGACTCCGATCACATACCTAACGACTAAATCAAGCAAGTAGAGAATTCGAGAGAGGGTGAGATACCTGGCAGATGCGAATCCAGGGACGAGACGAGCCCTTGATGACCCGATCACAAAAGGTCGATTTCCCGCTCCCTGGAGCACCAACAAGCACCACCACCATCTGCTTCTTCTCCTTCCCCTTCCCCTTCTTCTCCTCCTCGTCTCCTTTTTCTTCCTCCATTTCACGATTAGGTCAAAACCCTGAGAATCGACGATGAAGAGATAGCATATTCCTGTTCAGATTTTCGACATCAGAGCTGCAGACATTTCGGGGGAAGGGTTGTGAGGACAGATGCCGATCGGTTGTCCACGGCGGCGGGTGCAGTCGATGAACAAAAAGTAAGGGCACTTGAATTGGATACTGTCATCTCCCTAATCAATCAACATATGGTTGGGAAAAGTTGCTCAAGGACAATTTTTTTTATTTTAATAATCTTTTGATCCCGGTTAGATTATCTTTTCACATTTTATTTTGTTTTGATATCTAATTAAGTATTTTTTATATTTTAGTATTCATTTCGATTTTGAATGTTTATAGAGTTATTGTTTATTGTTCATAAAGTCATTATTTATCGTTCACGGGTTCAAATAAATAATAAAACGTAAATGAAATTTTATTAGGTATTTTTATGTAATTTGTCTTTTTATTTTTATATTTTGATAGGTCTATGTAAATTTGTTGTTTTTATTATTCCATAAACATTGACATCTTTTTATGAATGAATAAAAAATGATTGACAAAATTAGATAGTCATTCATCAATGATTTTCAATGATTTACGATCATTGACCTGAATTTCATAACATAGTTTTGATTTAATAGTTAAGCTATTATCATTGTCATATGTAGATGTGATTTAAGCATTTGATCGTGAATTCTATTATGTATAATATGTCGTCAAACTGTTGGATTCTCAAACAATGTGGATCATGGAAACAATAACTTCTGTTTCCCATTTCATAACACCAAAAACTGACCAATATCAAACAAATCACTCTCCATTAGGGCCACTGTCAATGTCACAACAAAGTCAATTATTACTACATCCCAAAACCTGAACGGAAAATGATCTGTGCTTGATAGCACGTATTCGTTGATATATTGATAATTTTATATTGGAATTTGAAATTTTTATATTATAAATTGATTGATTTATATAATCAAATTTTAATATATTTTATAATTTCAATCTGATAATATATAATTAACAAATTATAATATAAATTTTTTATTTTATACTTTTTCGTCCCATATAGTTTGTAACATGTACGTATTTTGCTCGTTTTCATATCAAATCGCATCTGATCGTTCCGCAACATGTATTAAATCGAAGTACATAACTTATACAATCATTGATGTTTCATAATAAATTTAGAAAAATTTACGTTTAATTATTGTTATACGCATGTCAAACTTTATATCGACATACATATTCGATTAAAAAATTATAAATTATATAAAATTAAAATAATAATATTACAACATATAATACAACGAGCACGTGCTGCTGCAATACGAACCACATACCCAAACCTAAAACCCCACCAGACCTAATACACTTACTCGAATTCGAAACCATCTCTCCAATCCCACGCCACGTGTACCGCCCAGATAATAATCAAACTCCCCCCTTCTTCACAGTCATCCTCCTCCAAAATAAAACCCTCATCGATCATCATCATCTCATCCTCTTGACTCTTCAATTCCAAGCCACTCGATCCCATGGCGTTGGAAAAAGCGAAGGAACTGGTCTCATCGAACCCCGTCATCATCTTCAGGTTTCAATTCTTCATATCATCGTGATTTTAATCGAATTTGATCGATCGAGTCAACACTGATGATGTTTGTGTTTGTGTTGTGTGTTTGTGTTGTGTGTTGTGTGTTGTGTGTTGTGTGTGGTTGTAGTAAGTCGTATTGTCCGTACTGCCAGAAGGCGAAGAACCTGTTGACGGAGCTCGGCGCCTCTTTCAAGGCCATCGAATTGGACATCGAGAGTACGAACCACGATTTCATTCCACTGTTTTAATTTATTCTATTTGTTGTTTCGTGTTAGGACTTAGCAACGGTGATGAGTTTATCGTATTGCGGGATTCGTTGTGGAATTTGTCAGTATGGTGACTCTGGTTGTGTGTTGGAGACGGATTTCGTTTTGGATGATGAAGATTTTGTTACAGGATTTTTAATAGGGAGTTGATGCTTGTAGCTTGGAACTCGAGGCTGCTTCGATCTTAGTATAGAAATGGTGGTGTAGTGGCAATGGTATTGATGTGACGATCGAGGATCGGCTCTTGTTATACTGTTGGGTACCAAATCCCAATCTAGGAAAAAATAGAGAGAAAGGAAAGATGATTCCTTGACAGTGTTTTTTGTTGTATAATAACCGGATGGCTCCATCTAATAGAGTTTAGAGGGAAAGCAGATTCCTGGTTATTATAGACCCAAACACTTTGTGTGCCGGTAAACACGATTTCACAGTAACGAAGACATATAATTCCCTGAAACAATTTGTTGGCTTATGCTGGTGGATGACCTTTGTCGGAAATACTTATCATTTTTAGGTTCATTTCTTGGTCAGATGCATCTGAACTGTGACACTGTCCATATTGATACTTCTCAGTGCCCGATACTTTGAGGCTTATTCATTGCTCTGGATGACTGAGGCACATATAATTGCCATCAGGCAATATGTGCGCAAATCTGATTTCCTCCATGAGTCTCGCCTCTTTATGTTTACTTATAGCATATTGGACATCACTTCTTGGCTCGTTATTTTTACTTGGAGCATATTTTCTGATATGTTTAGACCTTACTCTTTGTCCTGGACAAAAATGGCTATCGAGTCTGTTCCTCCTTGGGATATTAGATTTAGAGTAGTTCAGAAATTTTGCCTTTTTGACATATGAAATTGCTGGCTCTGCTGTGATTTGTCTGGAAATCCTCTGTATCATTAGTTGTGTCCAAGAACTATAAATCCTCTGTATCATTAGTACGTGTTCCAACCCTGGTAAAAGGAAAGAGCTGAAACTTGTTTGGCAAATATATTAAAATTTTCATCCTTCACAAGTGGAGGGAGTGGTGCCTTGTAGCTTGTTCAAGTCTGAACGGTTCAGAAATGTAAGTAAAAGGCCGGTGCCTCACGACAGTCCTCTATTACCTAAAAAGATGTCACATCTTGGGAGTATCTTTATGATCACGATCCCTTATTTTTTTTTCCTTTTTTTCTTTTTTATGTCCATACGGGCCTTACTGTTCCAAGATGAATCTGAAAGACTACTTAGTATCTGACGGCCTCTTGATTGCAATTAAATTTATTTCTACTGGTTTCTGTTCTGGCTGCATCCAGTGTCAAGTTGTATTTTTTTCAGTGGCGTTCTTGTTTAGGAGGTATTTTCTTTGCATATTGGCATGCTAATTGCTGCAATTGGAATAACATTATTTTTCTTTTACTTCCATGACAGAGTCTGTTGCATCTACATTTTCGAATTCACTTATAATGTTTGATCTTCTATAGGTGATGGGAGTGAGATACAATCTGCACTTGCAGAGTGGACTGGACAGAGAACAGTGCCAAATGTGTTTATCGGCGGTAACCATATTGGTGGATGCGACAGTAATGCCTCGTCCTTCTCTTTCCATCATGCTAACCCACTTCTTTTGATTTTCATTTTCTGAAGTATTACCTGTGCTAATTTCTAGTGTTCTGAATAACTGTGATGCAGCAACCGTTGGCTTGCAGCAACAGGGAAAGCTCGTCCCTCTGCTGACCGAGGCTGGAGCTTTGACTGCCTGAAGGGTTCATGAGGCGCAAACAGATGAAAATTTTAAGAATAAAGCAGTTCCTCTTAGGAACTGAATGCACGAATCACGAGCACTGGTCGGGGGTCTCGGCTTCTGTACTGGATGCAAACTTTTATGTGCTTATTTGGTTAAACAATGGCTTGTTATGGATATCAAACGTGTTTTTCTCATGTTATCATTGCAACAATGGTTTTAGCTCCTTAATTCGTTTTAATTCTTGTTGAGGTGAAATACTTCATGCAGGTTAATACAATGATTGATACTCAAATAAATCTGTCAAGAAAATGGGTTAAGATGTATTTTAGGATGACATTGCTCTTTAAGATTGGATGAAGTACATGGAACATGCACGTATAATTAGGACCAAGAAACATGGTTAGGTAGTGTTGGATTGATGCCATATTAAGCTATCCGTTGAACATATTTCACTAATCATAATAATCTTCCTGCGACAAAACTTAAGTTGATCAAAAGAACACATGTTTGGCAACCAAGAATTACAGGTTTTCTAAACCCTAACCCTAACCTATAACCCGCTTATGATTGTTGTCTATGAAAAAGGGGTTGTGGAGGATTAAACTTATTGCTGTTAGTACTTCACTCCACTCCAGGACCTGCAACTTTAGTGAGGATTTCCCGAATATTCCAACGAATCAAAGAACAATATCTCATCAAAAAATGAGAGAACTAGAACACAAGATTTTTAACGTGGAAAACCTCCCTGAAATCCGAAGGAGTAAAGATCACGAGACTGATATCGGAATCCATCCAAATCTCCACTATCACTGTTTTCGTACAGAACACCGCTAGGGACACAATCCCACAACAAAGGGCTTGACATCCTGTGAAATATAGACAATCTAGCAGGTCTTACAATCTGATGGTTATACGTTTGAGCATTGAGTTGGAACTTCAAACTAACAAAACAAAGATCATCTCAGCTTGCTATTTCCTTGGGAATCCTTCCTTCGTGATGGAAAACGAAACTGATTCTCAAGCGCGAGACATAACAGAACGAAGCAGTCATCAAACACCGTCTTCTTGAAGCACTGAATAATTTCGGCCTTCCTGGTGGTTTCTTTTGGTCCCATCAGAAAAACGAACTGATCGCCGAATACTGCGCCAGACCTGGTGGTTTCTTTTGGTCTCACCATATGAAGTCATCACGAGAATTTTCAGCGAAGCGAAAGGAGCTGCCGCCTATCATTCTTAGACAGTCGTTCATGACAGAGATATTATCCTCATAGTCAGCCGATTCCTCCATCTGCAGCATAGGAAATTGGTTAGAACATTATTAGCTGCTGATCGATAAGAAAAAATATCTCATCTGATTTAATCAAATTAAAATTATTGGGTCGCAGTTTACTCAAACCAGTTAACATGATACAAGCTAATCTTAATTACCTTCTGCAGCTTAAGCGGAGAAGCCTCTCTCATCTTCTGGCGCTGTTGGCTTTCTTGTAGTAGTTGTGAATACTGTCGTCCTTCCATTCCAAAGGAACAGCCTGAATACTGCACGAAACCTGATGGTTTGATCTTTTGGTTCCACCATATGAAGTCATCACGAGAAGTTTCATCAGATATTCGATAGTTGTCGCCAACCAATTTGTGAAAGTCGTTCGTGACACCGATATTATCCTCATATTCAACAGATTCTTCCATCTGCAGCATGGGAAATCGATTCCATGATTATTAGCTACTGATCAAAAACAAGATATTGTTTCTTGATGTAACCAAATTAAAGTTCTTGCATCGCGATTTGCTTACATACAGTACATACGATACTAGGTATTCTTAATTATTACCTACTCATGATCAAAAACAAGATATCGTTTCTTGTTGCAATCAAATAAAAGTTCTCGCATCGAGTTGCTTAATGACAATTCACACGTTGCTAGGTGCGTATTCATAAATTACCTTCTGTAGCTTAAGCCGAGCAGTTTCTCTTAGCTTCTGTCGTTCTTGATCCTGGTGGCTTTCTTGGCGCTTTTTGAGCTGCTGACGTTTCATCAAAGCATCTCTAGCCTTTGCGATCAGGGCCTTCATGTCAACCTTCTGTTCGATCAGGGGTTTCATGTAAACCGGCTTTTTTTTCGCTGGTTCAACATTACACTGACTTGGAAGCACAGAACGTTTCATCGATGCCTGTTTGGAAGTAACCTTTTTAGCAGCAACTTTTTTTGCCTTGATTTTGGCGAGAAATTTTTTGAGCCTCTCTTCAGCCCTTTTCTCTGCCATTGTCTTTTCTTTTTAATCAATATGAATATATCAATATCAATGAATAAGGTTTACTGAGTATGTGTCACAGCATGGGTGTGTTTATTAAAAAAATGAATGATTGAGATTAAAACAACAACAAATCAAGGGTTGAGATTAAAATGCTATCTTTTAATTTTAACCATTTATTATTAACTGTTTAATCTCAATCATTCATTTTTTCACTAGACACAGCTATGTCGTGACACACACTATCTTTTTTCCAATATATATATATACATGTTATTAATTCAGAGTGCGATATGTTATGACATTAATGGGTTTAACCTTTGTAAAAAAAAAAAGAGAAATGAAAAAAAAAAAGACAACAATTTTTATATCACTCATTGTAACAATTTGATCTAATTCATGGAGTGATTAATAATTAGAAAAATATCATAATTTTAGTAAAGATGAAAAATTGGAGTAAAATCAAGGATAAAAAAAAAAGATTGGGTGAATTACCTAAATATACACAAACTTGAAAAAAATACCATAAAGATACACAAGGAATCTAAATTTCAAAAACATATAATTCATCCATCTCATTTAAAACCCTAACCCTATTTCCCATCTCCACCCCAACCCCTACCCTCCACCGGAATCTTCGTCGAAATCCAACTATCTCGTTGGAATCTTCGTCGTAATCCGGTCATCGTCGTCGGAATCTTGACCGGGATCCGGCCACCGTCGTCGGAATCTGGCCACATCGTTGGAATATGAAACAGAACGCCTGAATAAAATCAAAACAGAGCGCATGATTAAAAATGAAAGCAGAGTGCCGGTATAAAATGAAACAGAACGTCAGTATATCTTTTAACTGACACTCTGTTTGGGTCATGGTTCTTCTGTCAAAACAGACCGCCTGAACAAAAATACAAAGCGTCATAAGAAAAATAGAGCGTTTATATAAAAACACAGTGCACCTCAAACAGAGCGGCAGAAGAAAAAATAGAGCGCCTCAAACAAAGTGTTTGAACTAATCATACCAACAAAATCGTTTAATATTTGATGAACGTTAACCAACATAGCAAATCTGAGAAACACGAAAACAACCTAAAATTGCACAGAACAACATCAACTCGATTAAATTCTAACCGATCAGATAAGCAGAGTGCCAATTCCTAAAGTAACCATGAATCCACATTAGAAAACTGCTCGAGCAGGAAAATCCACCAATCCAACACTAAGTAGGTTATTCAACCGATTCTCTAACAATCTAAACTACAATAGCAAAATCCACCCCCTAGATGAAATATAAGATCCTCTATTTTTGCATGAAGTTGGTCATCCCATTCACATCCGTAATTGATTTCTAATCTTTACATATCGAAACCAAAAACTTATCAAATCTACAATCAGAGCAGCGAACTCATCACCTCCCTTCTTTCCAAAAAAAACCTTAAAGTCAAACACAATCACCTCATTTCACCATCTAATCAATCACACCAACAAGCTCAAATCACAAACCGTATTCCACAAATACAGACTCGCCCACTCAAAATCCTCATCAGCTCCCAGCCCCAAATCAATCCACCAAATCAACCACGACAACAAACCACGACATCAACTAGATTTACAATCTGAGATTTCAAATCCATACCAGATCAAGCGCACAAGCAAACCCGCCCTCGATGACCACAAACTTATCCTGACCATGAGGCGGATCTCCCCTCAACGTGATCTCAGACTTGCATTGCGGAATCGGGGAATCACCCCTGACCGCTGATGCGATTTTGGATCAGAATCACGACATCTAGGGTTTCTCCTCGGTGCTCAATTGGAGAATGAGAGCGAAGGAGAGGAAAACTGACGAGAGTGTATGATGAGGAGGAGTTTGGCGAGCATGATGATCGACGGTGGCGGGGTTGCCGTGAATTGGAGGAGGGGCATGAGGAAGAGAGAGCGGTGGAGACGGTGGATTGAAAATTATATGCTTGAGAAATTATTTTTTCGTAATTATGTTTTTGGTAATAATTTTGAAAAATTATAATTTTGTGTTATTTGTTTAAAATGATTTTAAGGAATTTATGGGATATTGTTTGAAAATATCGTGAAAATTTTATTCAGATTATTATAAAAGATCTATATGTATATATATTATTTATCCAAAAAAAATGTTTGAAAATATTTGACAACATAATCAGCCATAAATGAAATTTTTAATTAAATTTAGAACCAAATTTAATAGTTTTTTTTACGTTGATGTTGTCCCATACAAATGATTAACCTTGAATTAAAAAAGTCAAATTTTCATATTATAGTATTTGAAACTTCATTAAAAAGAGAAAAATCATCCAATTATTTTGATATTTTTTGTTTATGCATTTCGTTTTATAATGTTAGTTTATGAATTTGACTATTGATCAGATGAAGATATGATAAATCATTATGCAATGAAAGCTACTTTTATTTTGTTTTACGTAAAAAAAAATTACAGCAAGATTAAACGTAAGAGTATTATGAATTATACATATTTAAAGAATTCATTAAATATTTCAGATAAAATTGAAATAATTTTAAAAACATCCAACATAATATATTTATAGCAAATAAAATATTGATGATATCAAGATACATAATTCTAATTAACAATCAATAACCAATTTATGATTAATTAGTCACTTATAAAATTGTGGCATTGTGCGGGTGACATCAATATACTATATTAAATCAAAGAACGATATCATGATATGTCAGGGCAATAATATAATTGTTTGTATTCAAAAGGTTAGTTTAGGTATTTGATTTTGGTATTTAAGAGTTAGATTAATATGACATTGAAATTAAAATCTTGATTGTCATCAATTTAAAATGGTAACAGTCAACTGAAAAACAACCTCTCTTTTCCATCGATCTCTCCTCGCTTGGCTTAAGCATATCATTTCATCACAAAAACACATATCATCAAATCTCCCAAACATTTTGATCCATGATTTTGTCCAATTTCTAAGAAAACCCACAGGGCCTAAATGCAAGAAAACATTAACCTTGACTTTGTGTTGTGTTTTTCATTGCTTGATCTTGTGGTGTAGGATTCTTCAAGCCCTGCCAACATGTTCTTGGAGGTAGGCAATTCGATTTCGATTTGATGGAGTTAGAATGTACCAGTATATTTTGTTCGTTTGATTTGAATTTTTTGTTGTTGGGTTTGATTTTGTAGTATTTCATCAACTGGGGAGAGATTGAAGTGAACATGAGTACTTGCTGCCGTATTGAAGCTATCCTCTTGTGCTAGTACGAATTGAAGAAGCCTAATATCCCCAAATCGGTACTTGAACTTGGAGAAGAGCGGAGCATATTCAGTGAGAAGTGGGTACAGGGCCGTGTTCCAGTTTCGCGCCTTGGTGGCGAAAACTATGCAATTTCAAAGTGCCTCCCTGAGTTCGATTCTTCTAGTGACGTGTCTACCATGACTGTTTACCTGCTCGAGCCAACTTGTAAACGCGAGGTATGATATCAATTTCAGCCATCGTAGTTGAAAAGGATAATTAAAAAACTAAGAATGCTAAAATTTTAACATAACATGATTAAAACAACATAAGAAAATTTAGTCATTTTCATATTATTCATAAACAATTTATACCTATGATCATCCAAAAATAACTTGTTGCATTGGACTTACTCCAACATCATAATCACACATCTCAAATAGCTAAACCAAAGTCAAACAAACCAACACAAACCCTAATCCAAAGTCAAACAAACCAACACAAGCGCTAATCCAAAGTCTAAACCCCGTATCAGCACATCAATCAAACCCAAATAACCCCAAATTACAAAGTTAATTAATCACACAACTAATCAAACCTCACCACAAACCCTTGCACATTCAACCCCAACTCAACCACGCCACTGGTCCCTTCACTCTTCACCTTCCTGGGCCGACCTCTGGGCCTCGGCCCAACCCCATCCCCTTTGGGCCGGGCCTTATCATATGGGCTAGTGGGGACACCTGGGCCTTTGGGCTTGGGAGGTCGGCCCCGTCCACGACGAATAAAGTCCGGGCTGAGCCGCAAGTAGTTGTTTTTGAAGAAGATGAGGTCGCCGGAGCTGCGCAAGACGGCGAGGTGGTGCCGGAGGACGGTCGGGTGATCCGGTGGGAGACGGTTCGGGTATTTGGATTCGATGTGTTTCGAGATTTGGGTCTTGTTTGAGCCGTACTTGTTGATAGGGCGTCGATTGCTGCGTATATCATCTCCATATGTCATGTTAGATACGTATGGATTAAAACTTAGAGTTACACATTTTTTAAGAAAGATTAGAGGTACCAAAATCAGATATGGTTACAAACAGTTTTTTGTGTTTGTTATAGTTTTGATATCATACATAAAATCAGTAACAAACACTTCTATCTCGATGAAAATGAAAATGAGATCAAGAACGAACAACTTACCTCAGGGTAGGAAGGGAGAGTGGGGAGCCAGTGAAAGTTCAAATCTGGAGCAGCAGCCACTGAAACAAGAAACAAGATCCTTGACAATGATTCTCTAAAGAAATTGAGATGAGATGATGAAGAAGACGAAAGAGTCGAAGAGATGAGTGGAGAGGCACCGCCACAACGAAGAGAGTGTGATTCAACCAAAACATTTTTAGTTTATTTTCCAGGTAAGAAATGCTTTGCTTTTACTTTTACTTGTTTTTTGTTTTTTTTAATTTAAATTACTTTTATGGAAACAACGAAAATGGAAGTGGGAATAAATTGTGCAATAAATAATTGAAAGCGAAGTCAATAAAACGGAGAATTTGAAAGGAAAAAAGATTTAATTGAGGATAAGAAAATAAAAGAAAAAAGAGGATTTGTTGCATTTGCGATTGTTTTTCTTTTTCTATTTTTCAATCTCGAAAAAAGTAAAATTCAATTAAATTTGATTTTGGATCTAGGAATGAGGATGGACGGGTGAGATTTGTTGAGTATGGATCGGACGGTGAATATTGGTCAAGCACGTGGGAGTGTGGATTTGTGCGGTTACAGTAGAGAGTGAGGATTTGTGGCTTGGTATTTGTTTCTTCTTTTGTTTGTTTTGACGTTTTGCTCTTTGTTTAATGGGATCATAAGCGCAACTACGGCAAGTAGCAATTTTTTATTTTTTTTCAATTCGGTTTGAAATCAAATCCTACTAGTATTTTGTTCATAAAAAAAAATCCTATAATTTTAGGATTTTGGGTTTTTTATAATAATATAGAAATATTTGGTGTCAATTATTATTTTTTAAATTGATGAAACCAAAATAAAAAAATAAAAAATTTGGGAAAATAATTTTCTATCGATAAATAACCTAAACATATAAAAATTCAAAATTATTTACAAAAACATACATATGAAATAAAATTCTCAAAAACTATAATTTCAAACATCCAATCTCATTCTTCTCCCTCTATTCTATCTCTTCCTCTCCTCTTCAATCACTCCTCAACGAAATCACCATCTTCCTCTCCTCTTCAATCATACCTCAACGAAATCATAAAAACTATCGTTCCGTCATGAAAATCTACAAATCGTATTCATATTCAAAATCACAACTATATTCACCAAAGATATAGTGTTTTGATTGAAAAAAGGGATTGCGTTTTATAATGTGCGTGTGGTAATGTAGATATTGTGTTTGTGAAGAATTGGTAGACATGAGAATAGATGCACATAAGATGTTCGATAAAATGGCACATCGAAAAATTTCATCATATTGAGGATCGTTTTATTTACCAAATATGCATATTAATATTACGATTCATGCTATTATATATTATTTGGGTGTTTTTGATCAAATTTTTTTTTTTGTTTATGTCAGAACAGGTATCGCTCTATTTCGAATCAAAGCGCCTGTTTTGACATAAAAAATGATTTCCAAACGTAATAAGTTTCAGATATAAATCTAAGTTGCAATATTGACTATTTCATAGAAGGAGATTATCGGTGTGTAAAAGATTTCTTTGATATACAGCATTGTTGTGCTTCAAAGCTTGTTTATAGTTGCAATGAGAACCTCTCTCTTTTATGCACAATTACGATGCACAGGCAATAATGAAAAAAGCATGCGACGAGTTGCTGATTTCATGATGATTCTGTTATTGTGCTGGTGGTGGAGGGATGATGGTGGTGGTTGGCCGTGGAGAGATGATGGTGATGGGGGCAGAGGGAGAATAAGGAGAGGAGGAGAAGGACGAGAAGAACGAATAAGTTTTTATATGTTTAGATTATTCACTTATTTTTTATTTGTTATTATAGTATTACTTCATTATTTCGAGATAGTGAATTATTACTTGTAGTGTTTTTGGCATCCCTCACTCAAAATGTCTTTCAAAAAAATAATAAATGAGAATTATTAATAGATCTTTTTATTTGAACTTATTTATCAATAATTTATATAAAAGATCTATTTTATCAATCATTCATCATCATAATTTGTGCCTAATATTTCATTTTGGATTTAGGAAACATAAAATTTGATCAATCAATTACACTAATAAAAAATACGAAAATACAACAAAACACTAATCTAAATTCTTGGACAACTCTCATCGTCATCCCGTCTACATTGTCACCAACAGTGTTCCTAACAATGCGTCCATCGTTGATAATATGTCTTGCATGCACAACAATGCAAGCAAACAATGCGTCCTTGGAAAATTCAGTACTCTCATTGTCATAAGCAATGTGTCCATCGTTAACGGCAAATCCGTTTCGATAAACAATGTGCCTGATTTTTCAAATACAACATGCCCCTTCATTTTTCATCAAATGATTTCAACTTCAAATAAGTACATAACAATGCATCCAAAAATATCAATTCATCGATCGATCTTCGACATCCAAAAGAACCTCTTGTTTTGATCGGAATCCACCGAGCAAAACCTTTGGGTGTGAGAATTTTATTGTTTTGAATGTGTGTTCAGTTCGTGTTAAGAAAAAATATACGAGGGTTGAATTAACTAAAATGGAAAGGAAAAGATATGGAATGCCATGAAATAATTGTTGAAAAGGAATAAAATGATTGATAGAATGACATAATTGAAATCATATCTAAGAAAAACTAAAAAAATTAAATGATGATTGATATGTTAAGTGTGATTTTCTGATAAATAAATTTTAAAAAATGACTAATTGATAATTCTTATAAATAATAATCATACACAATTTTACTTATATCGAAAACAAGGGACTGTGCCGTTAAGAAAACTGCAGTCCCTTCATATTTATTACAAATTTAAATTTTAAATTTTAAAAAATGATAATTTTCTCAATATTGATGAGACCGCAGTTTTGTTAGTTACAATGTCACAATTCCCTATTTATATTATGAGACTAAGAAAGCATAACTTTACTATTTGAATATTGAATGTTGTCCGTTGTGCACATGCAGGAGTAGGCCACTCACACACCACGACCCCACCAATGTTACCAAAAAAAGGATGCCGATAAAGGGTGGTGGGGACGAGACGACGAGATTATAGAAAGATGGCAGGTGATTCATGTGCAATTTGGCAGTACCCTGTTCTATAATGGGAATTTACAATCTCAATGAAAATTTATTATATATATGGTTATATTACGGAATTAAATGATAAACTATAAGATAATATATCAAAATATTAACGAATTTAATAAAATTTTAATGGATAATTTGTTAATTTTGATTTATTTAAAATAAAAGTAAAAGAAATTTTGAAATCAAAACCATTGTATATGAAAAATCTTACAAATTTTTAAACTTTATTTTATTAAATTAAATAAAAAAAGTAAATATAATAATCTTATATACAAAAATTTTCATAAAAAATTCACATAAAAAAAATCCTAACAATCTTGTATATAAAATTATCATTTCGCATAGTAAATTAGGAATTTCTTTATCGCAATGATAAAATTAGACTATTTTTTTTATCTATCTTTTAATTCAAAATAAGTAATTGATACTGAGGATTAATATAAGCCATATACATAAATCTTAATTTTTAAATCTAGTTATCGAGAAATATAAAAATAAATAAAAAAATCAATTTTTAATATTATGATATAGATAAGTATGTTTCTTCATTATGAATATTATATATTTTAATTATGATTATTCATCCAGTGCAACATACGGGTCAACATTTTAGTATAAATCAAATACTCCCTTCGTCTCAAATTATAAAGAACATTTTGAAAATCACATCTATCGAGATAAAATTTATCTCGCGTCGCGAAACGATCAAATATTATTTTTTTAAAAATTATTATGAAACAATAATGATAATTTAAGTTATATACTTTAACCCGATGTCGGTGATATAATTTTCTTACGTAATTAAAACGACAAATAAAATACCTCAAAATATATATTTAATAATATAATGATTGATAATGTTACTTATAATATGAGACGAAAGAAATAAATTAAAAGTCTATTATTGTCCATAGATCAACAACCACAACTATGTCAACTTCATTGATAGGGTTAAGGCATATATTAAATAACCATCTTCCTTCTATTGCGAATTATAGAGAACACGTTTCTGAAAACGGCATATAAAGGACACAATGAATTAATAACCCCAAATGAATAGTGCTGAACCGCACCATCATATGAAATATGATAACACATCATGACACTGGCATCATAACAGTTTTTCGGAACACCGGATGATACAAATCTAGAATGGTTCGACTTAGTTTAACATTTACCCTAGTTCGCATATGGATCTGTTGAAACAGAAAGCAGATTTCCATCTCCAAGGATTTACACACTTGCGAAATCAAAAGCGAAAGGGAACTCAGACCACACCATGGCAAGGGCGGCGAACGCTTCAGAGAAGCACACACCGAGCAACATGCTACTCAATAACATGTCTCAAGACAGACGGGATCACCGTGAAGTGAGAGTTAATCGTCGTCTTCAAGAACATTCCTCCGCCTCTGGATCTGTGGTTGAAAAACACGGCAGCATTTAGCATCAAGATTGTGATATAACATTAAAGTAGAGAGAAGAGATTGAATCAAAGTGCAGGTCAGGACGCAGTATAGGCTAAAGATAAACTGGGTGAAGGAAGAAGTTACATTCCTTAAAAAGAGTGTCCAACCGTAGACAAAGAAAACACTACGTTCCACACTAGAAGTGCGCATTAGAGTAGTATGCCAAAGATGAACGAACATCACAGACACATGATAGCAATGGAAACACAACCGAAACATAATGCCATCAGGTGCAGGATTTCAAAGATTTCAAGCAGGCATCGTAACATATCTCATAAGTCATACTGTCATACAAAGTTCCAACTAGATTGAAGGAATCCCTTCTTTGCTTCCCTACCGAATCTGAAACAACAATGGCCCGATCTTCCTTATCGACAAATACCCATTGAGAATTACAATTGAATATCAATGACATGAGATTAGAGCTTGAGCTAATAAAAGGCTCCTCATGTTATTTTTAGCAAGAAATTTGCCCTGAAACTAACCTGCACTGGCTGCACTAGAAATTATTAACCCAGAAACCCAATAAGCAAAAATTGTACAGGATTTGACATATGCTTCCCAGGCAATTTTGCTGAAGTTTATTGTCTTCAAAAGTATCAGCTATTTTGCTGAAATCCATGTCATATTTATCAATATTCACAATTTTGTTGTTCATTCCTCCTTGCGCAAAAGCCACACAGATCCAATGCGTTTAAGGCATATAATACCACATATAACTTAAAAAACCAGCAAGGCTTTAACCGCGTGGAAAGGTACAATGAAAGTCATCCTCTCAAAACTCCCCACCACAAAGACACAAATATTAAGAGAAGTTGGAATGCGCCAAGCAATGGGATAAAATGATTCAGCACTTGAGAAGTCCTTGAGCAACTTACAGTGACTTTGGTCTGTTTAGCTGTCTGGGTGTTGATTTGCTCCAACAATGTGATGAGCCGCTCCTCAGTAACCTGCACAAATATAGCAATCAGTTGCCACCAAATTCGCACAAAAAGAGAAACAGAGAGATCGAAAACAACACAGGGGTAGACTATGTACAATTACTCCAGCCTAACCTTTTCCACTATCTGACCCATTTGAGCAGCTCTTAGTATGACATCCTCGACCCCTCTGGCCTTCTCAGGCTTGACTAGAGCAATTCGAGCAACTGTAGACACCATTACAGAACAGAAAATCCATTGTGCATGTCATACACAATAACACAAGGGTTGTCACTTAGCGAATTTCCAAATAATCTACTTGCGACTGAAATGACCATCATAATTAAGCTTGGAGCAACTATGCAGAAGCTTAAGAATTGACATTTCTATGGAAAGCTCAACAACCACCACCTAGTTTGCCATAGACAAAATTTGGGGGAGGGTGAGATTAACATATTGTTATCCTATGCTGTAGACAACAAAGTGTGTTTCCCGATATTCTCACGAATAAAAGACTAACAACAACAACAAATCAAGCCTTTATCCCATCAAGTGGGATCGACTACATGAATACGACGGCGTCATTACAAACTGTTATGTACATCATTTTCTGTAAGATTATGATAGGCCATATCATACTTCAAGGTTTCTCTCATGATCTTTTTAGATCTCCTTCGTCCTCTCTTGACATGTGCTTATTCTCAAGCTTCACATCTTCTAATAGAAGCTGTGACTGGCCTACGTTTCACATGATCATACCATATTAGTCGTGACTCCCTCATCTTATCTTCTACTGGAATCACACCCACTTTCTGTCTGATAACTTCATTTCGTATCCTATCTATTCTTGTATGTCCACACATCCACCTTAACATTTTTGTTTTGTTTACACTCATCTTCTGTACATGCTGCCACTTAATTGCCCAGCATTCTGACTCATACAGCATCGCTGATCGAATAGTTGTCTTGTAAAACTTTTCTTTTAACTTGGTAGGTATTTTAAGATCACATAGCACCCCTAAAGCGTCCTTTCATTTCAGTCAACCTATTTTAATAATATGATCAATATATGCATCAATTTCTCCATTTCTATGCAACATCGAACCTAAATATTTAAAAGAATTCGTTTTAAGGAGAGACTCTATTCTCAATAATACATTCTCACTATTTGTTTGACTACTCTCATTAACGATACATTCCATATATTCTGTCTTGGTTCTAATGATCCTTAACCCCTTATTTTCCAACGTCTCCCTCCACGTCTCAAGTTTTTCATCACCCCTTCTTTCGTATCGTCCACCAGAGCAATATCATCAGCGAAAAATAAACACCATGGTACTTCATCTTGTATATGCCTAGTGAGATCATCCATTATTAAGACGAAAAGATATGGGCTCAAAGCTGATCCTTGGTGTAAACCCACTTTAATATGAAAAGTAGTCGTTTCACCAACATGGGTTCGCACATATGTAGCAGCTTCTTCATGCATGTCTTTCACAATCTCGATATACCTACTTATCACTCCCTTCTTTTATAAAGTTTTCCAAATCACTTCTCTTGGAACAGAATCATATGTCTTTTCCAGGTCGACAAAAACCATATGTAAATTCTTTTTCTATATCCTAAAATGTTCCATTACACATCATAAAAGGTAAATAGCTTCCATTGTTGACCTACCAGACATGAAACCAAACTGATTCTCAGTCATCCCTGTAGTTTTTCTTAACCTTTTCTCTATCACTTTCTCCCATAATTTCATACTATGACTCATAAGTTTGATTTCTATGTAATTGGAGCAGTTTTGAACATCTTTGTTTTTGTATAAGGGAATCAAAGTACTCTTTCTCCACTCATCAAGCATCTTCTTATCTATCAAAATTCTATTAAAGAGTTTTGTCAACCAATTAACTCATTCTATCCCAAGGCATTTCCAAACTTCGATCGAAATTTCATCTGGACCCATAAACTTTCTTGAGCTCATCCGTTTTAAAACCTCCTTAACTTTCTCTGTCCTAATGCAAGGAAAATAACATCGATTCATCATCACATCTACATTCTCACTTGTTTCATTCAGAGACACTTCCCTTGTGCAATTAAAGAGTGTCAAAATACTCTCTCCATCTTTCCTTGATATCCTCATCAGCCGTAAGAATATGCTCGGCATCGTCCTTAACACACTTTACCTGGCCTAAATCCTTAGTTCTTATATCTCTTAATCTACCTAACTTAAAGACTTCTTTTTTTCCCTCTTTTGTGTTCAGTCTTTCATACAACTTCTCATACGATTTATTCTTCGTATCGCTTATAGTATATTTAGCTTCTTTTTTTTTGCGCGTCTATACTTCTTCAAATTTTCATCATTATGACATTTAAACAGAGTCTTAGAACATTCTTTCTTATACTTTATCTTATCTTGAATCTCTTTACTCCACCATCATCCCTCTTTATCCAACGATGATTAGCCCTTAGATTGTCCTAATGTCTCCTTCGCTATACGTCGGATACAATCAGCCATCGCATCCCACATCCCACATGCACTCCCGTCAAATGTCCATGGACCTTCTCTCAACAATCTCTCTGAAAAACTTTTGCTCATTTTCTTTTAAGTTCCACCATTTTGTCCTTATGAGATTACATTTTGTTTTCTTCTTTTTTATTTGAGACAGAAATACATCTATGATTAACAAACGATGCTGAGTGGTCAAACATTCTTCTGGGATAACCTTACAGTCCTTGCAATCCTTCAGGTCTCTTTGTCTCATAAGAAAATAATCAATCTGAGATTTACATAAACCACTCTTAAAGGTTATCAAATGCTCTTCACGTTTTTTAAAGAAGGTATTCACAACCATAAAGTCATGTCACAGCAAAATTCAATATACTTCTCCCTTCTACATTTCTCTCACCAAAATCAAATCCTCCGTGAACCTCTGAGTAACCATCTTTCTCCTCACCGACATGTCCATTTAGATCCCCACCAATAAAGACTTTTTCCCTCTTAAGGATCGACTGCACTACTTCATCCATACCTTCCCAAAACTGAAGCTTATCATCTTCTTCAAGACCTACTTGTGAGACATAAGCACTTACCACATTAATCACTTCCTTCCCAATCAACACCTTAATAGAAATCACCATATCTCTCCAATGCTTGATACTAACCATATTTCTACCAACTTTTTACGCATAATTATACCAACTCCATTCCTAATCCGACTTTGACCACAATATCATAGCTTGAACCCCGTACTTTTAATAAACATAGCCTTATTTCCTATGAATAAAAGACTTGGGAAGGAAAAAAAAAAAAACACAAGGAGAAAAAAAAGATCACAGTAAATGCTGACTACACAATTTATCCTATATAAGCGTAAACTATGAAAAATATATTTACAGAGCAGGTCAAGTAGCCAAGAATCTAGAGGGATAAACGAACAGATACTTTGTGGCTAACGTTTCTTCCACTGCTCCAGAGGAGTTATAAATCCAGAATGTAAGACTAGAAAGTTAGCAACTTAAAGTCACTTCCGCCACGCCACTTGTAACCACGTTTGTATAGACCCCAATACTAACAGTTATCTTAAGGCAAATCAAAGAGCTGCTTTGGCTCATATGAAATTTCAGGTGAGGAAATAAAGAAGAAGAGTAGGCAGGATAATCATACGTCTTTCACGTGCTTCACTTGACAGAATTTGAGTGAGCATCATTTGCCTGCGCTCCTCGGCATCCCTAAATCAATTGCTCTATGGTCACCAACAAGTTATATATACCAAATAAATGAAAAGATTTACTCAATTACTCCTCAGTCAGAAAAGAGGAAGCATGAGAAATCGAGGAACCGACCTTTTAGCTTCTTCTTGAGCTTTTTGCTGCTCCGGGTTTTGTTGGCTTGCCTGCTTTACAACAACACTCATAAGTGAGCTACCTTGCACACACACAAATACTGACTTCCAAGAAGGAACAAAGGTCAAAGTAAGAAATTACTACCATCCCACGTTGAGCCATCAGCTCTTGCATTCTTCTTTGACGTATGGCTTCCAACTCAGGATCCGCCTACACGAAATTTACATCATGTTTACAAAGCGATACAGGAGTGATGAAAATTTAAGCTTAGGTCAAATAGAGTACTGGATAGAGTGAAAGACTTCTTGATACTATAATAAATTTAAAGAGAAAGTTCAAAATTTGACAAGGACAGGATTATTTACAATTTTCCATCATGAAAAACATAAGCGAAAAGACAATTGTGGTAGAGATGACAATTTGATATCAATGAGATGTTATGGAGATAGCATAGCTAGTGGGGATAATAACTAATATGATACAATACGAGAGACACAATCAAGTAGTAACACGAAGAGAAGGCAATTTTGCTGCATTGGTTAAAAGTGAAATCATGAGATCAAATGGGGGAGGGAGAAAACCCAAAATAATATTAATAATTTTAAAAGTTTCAAGGGAGCAACTGAGCAAAAGGCATGTTCCTGTAAGAGACAGCATTTGGCATGAAGCCAAAGGTCCATACACAACGATTGCTTATCTTTCTTATTCCTGTCATCAGGGAAAAACTACGACAAATCATCACCAAAATAGATAAGTGGTAACTCAATATTTTCATAGCACATTCAGGTCACATGCGAAGAATGCGAAAATCAGCAACAGCATAAAAGCAGGGCCACGCCAACTTCATTTTACACCAATACCACAAACTAGAATCTCCATATGAACGGCTCAAAATTCACAGCACACTTATTCACATAACAAAGCAGCAGCAGAACTTCAACATCAATCTTCCCCTTTAAAAAAGAAAAAAAAAAAAAGGAATAACAGGTTGCAGTAGCCAAACAAGTCGCAGTCCCACACATGAAGTTTTTTTTTTTAAATCCAAAAAATCATCATCTAGCCGTTCTTTGATTTTTAAAAAACTAGATTTGTGTGTGGGCAGCGGCTTGTTTTGAATGCATCAACTCCAGCCCCACTTTCCCAAAAAAAAAACAAAAACAAAATAAAAATTCCTACCCTCTATATCAAGAATTTGAGACTAGTAACTCAAATACTCGATCTGAGAATATTTTCTCTGCTTGGTATGACTTCTATTTCTGTTTACGTTTCTCTAGTATACAACCCAAAAATTAGCATTGCCACAACACGAATTTTTCTTAAAAAAATTACGGAAACTCTATTATTCTTGTAAAATCTATAGCACTACAATTAAAGAACAGAATACCATTGCGAAAACCAATGAAGCGAGCTATTGAATTAATCAAAAAAAGCTCCATACAGAAGGACTAAAAATACATATTGCAGGTCCTATTGACAACAAAAAATAGAACAATTTTGATAAAATTTTCTTAGGTTCCAAAACAAAGAAACTGAAACAGATTACATGAAAACCGAAAACCATATGATTTTGCCTTTTGTTTCCCAAAAATTGTTCTTGTTTTCCGTTTGCCGCTAATCGATTTGATTTTAGTGTTATGGTTTGATACCAGCTTTGACTATTTTTGAGCAAATATATCACACAATCCCTTTCCAAAACAAAATCCCCAGAGAAAAATTGAATCAAGAGAAAGCACAGTCACTCAACTGCAGATGAAGTAATGAGAAAAAAAAAAGAGGAAAAGAAAGAAAATCCAAGGGGGAAAAGAGAGATTTGGCATATACCATTATTGATTTCTCGGTCGAGAGCTGAGAGAGAGATCTAGGGTTTTGCGGGTGATCGAAAGCAATCTGCGTTTATCGGACGCGGAGTGCTTGTCGGGGAACAATATGCTTCAGTGGCAGCAGCGAAATTGGACTCCAATGGGTGAAATCAACTCGTGGGGTGCAAATTAGTAGTAATATAAAATCCAACTTCTTCCGTATTAACTTATTTATAACAATTTTTTTAACGGTTAATGAAAAAAGAATCAGAAATTATACATTATCAATAATATGAATCAAATTTTAATATTTTTTAAAAAGAAAAAAACAAATAAATTTGTCTATTTTTCAGTTTATTGACTCTGCTATTTATTTTTCCCCTTTTTTTTATCAGTTTGGATTTATTTATAATATTTTTTATTTAATAATTAATTTATATTAATATAATCAAATTATCTCATCATTTTTTATAAAAATTTTACTTACATCCCATTATCATTAAAAAAATATTTTTTTTTCATCAAATTTTATAAAATTTCAATTAACGTATAAAACTATATATCGGATCAAACAGTTATAAATAAAATAAAATGGAGGAAGTACCTATCGATAAAGTGGATGACACTATACATATAATTGGGTCCAGTTAATGTATAGTGCTCGTAGGGCAGAGGTTCTGATATGAATGTTCATGTGTTTTGAAAACATATATGAGATAAATTTTTAAAGATATTCATATCAGATATATTAATGTTTTTATTTAATATATTTTATTATATCCCATTTATATCTTATTATACCTATAAAAAATTACGGTATACTAATATACTACTCTACATTTGAAGAAATATTAACATTATTTCTCATTTTACAGTTTCTACACACATTGGAACATATTTTTTCAATATAACGTTATTATTTTTCTCAATTACATATTATATTTTTTCATTCTTATTTATATTTTATTTTACGATATCTAGTGTGAATGATCTAACAAAAAAACAAATGGTTTACTTCATTGTCCAAAAAGAGATGGTTTTACTAATATTTACATCATTTTATAACATCTAGGAACAGCTGCACCAGGAAGCCCTAATATTCTCCTCATAAGGAAGGTTGAGAAGGAATGAAGGATACGACATCCATCACGTTTCCGTTCGCACGGCAAATGTTCTCAGCAAACCCAATGCCATTTATGAAAAAAGAGATGACTCGAAAGGGCTTGACAAAACCACATTAGTAGAATGGGTATGGATAATGCAGAAACCCAATTACTGATGAGCAGATCTCAGTCGGAAGAGAGCATAAACATGAGCTTCCAGCTTCTCGTCTGAAATGAGATTCAAGAAACCAGGACGCCAATAGTGATTACCAGAGCAGAAAAGGAACAGAACATCATGGAAGACGAACTTTATCGCAACCATTCATTTAACAAAAAACAACGGATTACAAGAAGTAAAACAGCACAGCTGGGCACTGCAGATATTCTCCACTACGAAAAGAGCACAACAACAATTAACACAGAAAGTCCCACTAAGCACAAATGTTTCATCATCCTACGTTAGTTGAACTGGAAATGGTAGAAACCGTCCCCCCGGCACAGGACAAAGTAGCCGAAACCCATCAATCTTCACCCACACCACTTTGCCCAGCCCCTTAGCATGGGAACAACGTGTTCTCGCCATGCTAGTTCAAGATAGAGTGAAACGGACTTCGACTACATGAACCTGAAAAACCCATAGCTGATGGATACGAAGATTAGTAGTTGTTCTGCCACATCTGTTGGGACTGCTTCGACTGACCCTGAGAGCCAGCGCCGCCACCAAGAGAGGAACCTTCTCTGGCCAGTTGCTGCTGATGCTCGAGTGACAGCATGCCGCCTGGAGAGCGATAGATGTTTTGGTATCCGAGATTCCCATAGTGCTGGGTCGCTGCCTGCTGGCTCTGACGGAACGCAGTAGGCTGCTGGCTTGGGCCCTGCATGCTGTAATAGGTGCTCGCAGGAACTGCCGACATCGTTCTCGACCCGTGACCCTGAACCCACTGCTGCGGGTTCTCAATCTGGAAAAAGCAGAGCAGAAATATTATTTTTCCAGAAAAGTGGACAGTTATATATTTAGAGATGACATATCATCAGAAACTATGACCTTCCACTTATTAAATAAAATCATAACATAAGATGAAGGTTAGTATCACATCAAAACATGATGTGAGTTGCAGGGTTTAAGGAATCAAAAGACCAAGTGAAACTCAAAAATTCATAACCAAGAACACTGTAGCCTATCACCTG
Source organism: Drosera spatulata (assembly GCA_035668315.1). Classification (NCBI taxonomy): domain Eukaryota; kingdom Viridiplantae; phylum Streptophyta; class Magnoliopsida; order Caryophyllales; family Droseraceae; genus Drosera; species Drosera spatulata. The sequence continues at coordinate 13,112 of JAOVYX010022286.1, read as the reverse complement.
CATCATCTTTCCTACCATTCAAAAAAAAAAAAAAAAAAAACCACTGTACCTACAGAGTGGTTTTTTTTTTTGGGAGCAGAATAAGCCCAAATAACTTTGTTTAGAATGAAAAGCAGATAGGGAGACAACAGAAAATGTGAAATATGAAACTTGCTCTCACAAAATCATTGACGGAAGAGAATCATACCTGATGCAGAGAAAGGGCATGATTTACATCTTTATACTGAGAACTTAGAATATCATCATAGCCCATCGAAGTTCCTGCACCCGCAGCTGGCTGGTTTAGCGGGAAATTTCCGGGACTAGAATTCCCAAATGCACTATACGCAGCAGCGGGAGACTGAGGTAAGCTACCAACAGAAATATTGTTCTTATATTGAGGAAGCATAGCTGCTATGGCTTGCTGGTAGGAGCTGTTGCCAGCAAATGAATGCGTGAAAGCAGACGGCATGTACCCATAACTCTGGGGCAGGAGAGGGAAGCTGACCATATTGGGAAAAGGAAGTGAAGCCTGAGAATACGGGTGCAAGGGAAGATGCTGTGGCTGCTGCTGCTGCAGAGCAGCACCTCCCAAAACACCGCTCCCTGTTTGAGTCGACTGTGCTGAAGAGAAGTTGGCAGTCCTCAATGCCTAGATGATATTAGAATTAGAATCAAGAAATAACCTCGCCATGAGTACTAGTAATAAAGCAGTCACCCATTCATATAATGTAAACAAAAAGAATTCCTGAAACCAAGAACATCCACGCGATATCTGTACTCAGATTTTCGCTAAATAAGTGATCACAAAATGACAGCCACAGTAAGGTGATGGAAGGTCATAAACATGACGATGAGCCATAAAACGTTCTCAACCATCTAGAATAGCATTCCAATCAATTTTCAAACATGAACTCTAGTTTTGTCCCATGATGGGACTAAATATATCAAGGCATCACAACCTCGATGTAACAACGAATAAACAAACTCCAACTGTATCTGATTACCAGGGCAGACTACCATCTCCAACTACTTCTAAGTCACAACCATGATGACATCATTCCATTCTATCATGTTTAATGTCCTCCGCAAGATCATAGAAAGCTATGTCATAGTTTAAGGCATGACGGCTCCATGAAACGAAACAAGTCTTTTCTTTTCACCCAACTAATGACCACAGGTTATGTCATCAGTCTAATTAAAATAAATGAGACTATGAGTTCGGAAATAAAAACTCTGAGACAACATACAGATTACAACAACAACAAAAAAACAAAACAAAAAAAAGAAAAAAAAGAAAAAAGAAAAAGATCTGAGATATAGAAATAGAAGAACTCTAGATTATCTTATGGACAAATAGCTCTACAACAACTAGATCAACAACCTTCTCGCAGAGCTCACCTCTGTCAAGGAGATATTGGGTCCAGTAATAGAGGACATGGCGCTGCTGTACTTTGTCGGCATTGATTGAGAAATGGGAAATGCCGAATATGGAAGCTCAGACTCCCTCAAAGACTGAACATTTGATGGCAAAAGACCACCCGGTAGTGTATTTGGATATGGCTGAAGAATAGAGCAGAAAAAGGACAAAGCTTCAATATTAAGAGTCAGCGAAAAAAGAAACCATTATCAAGATTCAAGAGTACGTATCTATTTCCTTGAAAAAAGTTCCTTGAAACAGACAGACATCATTACAACCAAAAGAGGTCAGAAATTTTGGAATCTGGCCAAATAGAACGTGCTCCATATGCAATATCCAAATCATAAGAACAGACAATATGCAAATCTATTGTACTGCAAATTGCAAGACATATTTTCAAAATAGACACTAGACAGTATATTTGAAGCAAATAAGTACAAAATATAGGCCCCTGGATTTCTCATCATCATACTCTTATCTCAGAAGCCGCTACCCTGTTTGACTATTAGCTCCATTGACATCAATTTTTCTTCATGCGCACGGTTACATATCAACTGCAATGACATCAGTCGCACCAAAAAGCTTATCACCTGAAATTCTAACTATACTACCATAGAACCTCATATCCCATGGTTGCCTATCGTCTACAATAAAAAGCAAGAAACATGAACCAGGAAACACACATTTCAATTAAGTCAGTTCAAGAAACTACAAAAAGTCACTCGATCAGCCTATACAAGTTAATGTAGAGTGGACAGTAGCAAAGAAGGGAATAACTTAGCCAATGGGTAAGACAGAGTTATACAGAGTCATTTCTAAACTTCTCTAGAAGACTCTGTAATTTCCATCATAATTTTTTTAAATGTGAACTGCTCCCATATCTCATATATCTCTATCTCAACATTCTTAGACTGCAATTTCATGCAATACATTTTACCACAACTTCAAAGGGCCCCAAAAAATTTCTACTCGGCCACCAGAGCTGCAAATAGGCTGAAAAATAATGTGATTCATGGGAAGACAAAGAAGATAGGAAACCCTTGGTTCTTACCATGACACTAGGCAATTGAGAAATATTCTGCATCTGTGGACTAGTTTGAGAATGAGCATGTGATGGGTTCAGCTGTTGGTCGTCGTCATATGCATAATTAGGTGTCGAGGAAGAAAAAGTGTACTGATCTCGTACAACTTCAGGAGATTCCTGTTTCAACACATCTGGCTGTGAAGTGGAGGACGAATCATAGTTTTCAGCGCTCACAGTCAGTCTAGAAATGTTTCCATCAGCTGTCAATAGGAGATGCTCATCACCATAATACTCAGGATTCCTGTAGTAGGGAGTACAGAAACAAAAAACTAACTCAGAAGGAGGTTAAAGGAACAACCTAGAAACAAAAAAGGAAGTAATAAAAGATGTACAGACCTGATGTCTGAGTTTCCGGTAGGCGGAGCTTCAGCTTCTATGGGAGGCTCTTCCAAGTCAGTTTTCAAAGGCCTAGAGGCAGCAAATGGACCCGAAAAAGGACCACTCAAGCCCGATCCGAAACTGCCAAAGCTCAGGTGAGAGCAGTCTGCTGACTGAACTTGTAGGTGCTCCGGAATTTTAACAGCTGGGCTACCTGTTTCAGAAGGAGAATCTTCATCCTCATTTGCCAAGTTTAGCTGCTGTAGGTTTGTGGACACAGAAGCTACTGATACACTGATATCTTCAACTGCAATTAAATGAGAATATTAGTTCTAAGAGCTATCCTGAGTACGACGACTCAAACAGAACGACTTGAAGCAGAACGAACGCATACTACCATGCTACCACCTTTAAGAAAGTCACAGTATGCACCCTATGTAACGAATGATGATGGCCCCTACCAGAATGCTATTTTAGCCACAATAAAATGCTCCTAACCTTTTTGAGTGCATTGAGACACATCACAACGCCAGTTACCAACAAAAAAACAAATAAAACACCGAAAAGAGAGAGAAAAAATTACGAACAAAATGATATTCACCTTCTTGATGAGCATAACCATGCTGGTGAACCTGGTAAGAGCCAACATTCTTGTATAAATCGTTATCAAAAACAGATGTATCGTCCTGTTGCAGGTCAGTGCCATTCACTGATCCAGTAAGGTGTGGATGCATGTTATTCAGTTCATCATCCTCAGGATAGTGAACCTCATCTGACTGGGAATGCAGTTGATGATTTAAGGTCTCATAGTATGTATTGGACGGATCGACATACACCCCAGGATCAACAGATGGCTCCTGAATAGAGGAATAATTAGTAGCTGGCGGATGCTCTTCCAACGGCCAGTCATCATCAAGAGGAACCTGCTGGTTCACAGCAACTTGCGAATTCGGATGCACATCTGATACAATGGCGGGGAAATGTTCGGATGAATGAAGATCATGTGGCCCAGAAGCAGGAGTTACAGTGACATGGTGATTAGCTCTCTGCTGGGACACAGTCCTGTTGCCATATGGCCTCCCCATCTTAACAATGTCAGCCATCGATTTTTGACCAGGAGTGGCAGACCAGGCAGGCTGAAATCCAGAAGATGTTTGCGAAGATAAGATGCATTCCTGCTTCTCACCAGTAAATGCCTTATATCCCGTGACTGGACCACTGTATGAAAGACCAACAATTAAGCATTGAATATGGAAGTTTTTCCATTAAGGAGTAAGGACAAGACAAACAAGAGAGCTAACGCCACAAAGAGTTCGTATAAATACGTAAAAGGAAAGTGACAACATTATCAAATTTGAATAAATTTTTTTGTCAACCATTACCTCTACATGTACACCACCTCTTTAAGCACAGATGCCACTGGATTAGAGCATTGCTTTTTCTTAATAAGATGGTCATTCATTCAATTTTGATAGCAGGCATTCACTTTTCTTAATAAAAAGGAATACCCCAGTCAGCACTCAAAAGTCGTTCAATGAAACAGGGCTATCCTACTAACATTTAGAGCCATGCCAAGAGGCCACCTAGGAAGTTCTCTTCTGCGAGAAAGAATGAGAAATCTGCTTTTTGAGCTATCCTATTCCGTATTACAGTGGTGGCCCAAATATAAAAGATGACTAGCAGCAAAAGCAAAGCCAAGACGTACATTCTTTAGGAAAAATGTCCAATACAAGCAAAACACTAATCTGATTTTCCATTATTTAAAACCAGCATTAATAATCGTACAAATTTAGAAGCTACAAAATATCACCTTGAGGGAAGTGGCCTCTGAATCACATTACTTCCCACTAAACTTGATGATGACAATGATGTTGCAGAAGCAGTAGTCCCATTTTCTCTTTTGTATGTTGGTTTGCCACGTAAAGCAACATACTCTGGAAGAAGAAACTGGTTAAATACAATAACGATAACCCATAAAACTGAATCATCTCCAAAGTCTTAAGGATAGCAATACAGGCATTTGAAACTACCTGACGAGACAGACTGGCTCGCACCACCATGCCCGCCATGCCAATCCACCCCTCCTTTAGCACCACGATTTGAAGCACCGCGAGGCCGAGAATCAGGAGTATCCTTAGGCTGAAGCAACCAAAAAGGGAAACACGGGTGACAAATGAAACCTCATGTGACAATGAGAAACATCGACTAAACATTGATAGCTCTTCATGTAAGCTAGAGGACAACTTCAAAGGAGTAAGATGGAAGCACAAGCATGTGCAAGAAAGTTGCACATGCGTACTAACAGTAGCTTAAGCAACCTAAAATGTTTGAGGCCCATTGCTAGTGGACCACAAAATATGGAACGGATGAGAGAAAGAAACTCATGTAAAATTAAAAAAGAACAAAGCAAAAGGACTATAAAAAGGAAGTAACAAAGCATAAGAGTCATGCATCAGAAGCACAAAGGTTTACGCATCACTGCATTCACACACCTCCTTTTTCTTTTCACGTTTGCTCTTCACTTCATGAAAATGATCTACATAACCGATAACCCTAAATTAGTACAAGCAAATATACCATAATCCAAAAGCACGATTATCTCAGCCCCAAAAATGTAGTATCTCAACCACATAACTAAGAAAATGGATTGAATCAGGAAGTTATGCCAACTTGAGTTATCCAGAAAGCATGGATAGTAACAACAATGGGTCATAAACTGAGTCAAAGAGCAAAGACAAGAAAACAAACAAATTACAAACCCCCCATCATTTTACATCAGAAACTCTCCATCACAAAATCCAGATTTGAGCTGCAACATCAATGAGGCAACTATCCAAAAACCTAAAACCCTGAACATAACGACAGAAATCCAAAAGATGTTGTAGATAGCCCAGAAATTCCAATTAGAGCGACAACAGATACAACCCGCAAGACATTGACACCCATAAAGATTTTTGTTACTGATCAGGAGACCACTATGGAAGAAAAATATAAAGAGAACTGATCCCTCAAACTCAGAATAAAAGTTCAAACATCTGTTTCAGGCATGATCGCATTCTCTTTATTTTTTTCCGACCATTACATTCTCTTTATTGATAAAGTTGTTATCCAAAAAAATATGAAGCATCATATCATTCAGAGACAAAACCACGCTAGAAGTTTGACAAAACAAACCACACAAATACAAGTATTCATAACAAGTGAGCAGTAAAATGAAGACTTCTCAAGATGTCGCCGGTCTAAATCGAAATAGATAATGAAGGACCTTCATCCAACTGAGTTTGCCTTCCCCATTGCAAAGTACCAAGACATGGTCACACTGCCACATAACTAACAATACCATACATGTTCTTGCGACATACCAACACTAAGATAACATGGCTTGCTAACCCACAACTAACAAGACCCTACAAGTTCATTCATGCTATACAGTCACAGTAATAACACATAGTTATTGGTTACACTTTCACTAAGTCACAACCAACAAAGCCATGCAAGTTATTCACCATATGAATCTCATAACATAGAATCAAAGAAAGAAAGAATACACATCACAACATTAACTTCAAGTGCTCCACCACATAAATCTTATAAACCCCATAACTAACAGTGCCAATTGCGCAACATAGATACCAACACATGCTCACAAAAGAAACAGTAATCGGCAACAGTCCAACCAATACTGACAACACCTCATCTCAACATAGCAACCAAAAATCCCAAAAAATCTCCAAAACCCAGAACCCTAATCTAATCAAAATTAAGAACCCAGAAACCAAAGACACAAAAGCAACCCTAAACCACAAACCCACCAAAACCCACAATCTCCAACCCCCAAATCCCCCTCCAATATCCAATCTTTCCCCCGAATCCAAACCAACCCACAAATCCCCACACAAAACCCACCTCAAATCCCCCCCTAAACAACCCCAAAACCCCCAGTCCAACCAAAACCCAGATGAACCTACTCCTCAAATCCCCCACTTTCAATCCCCAAAACCCTTCACCTTGGTTCAGGAGTCTGTACGCGGCCTCGTCGGGGTCCATGTTACACTCCTTGAGAGTAGCGTAGATCTCGTTTTCAGGGAAATCCACGATCTCCTTCACGCTCTGGATCAGTTTCTTCTCCTCCGCCGACATAATCGAACTCGACCCATTATTAGTATTATTGTTCTTGCCCTTTGTTCTTGTACTCATCTTTGCTCAAGAGGAAACCAATCCCCCTCCTAAATTGGATCTGACCCAGATGGCGGCGGCGGGGAATTCAGGGATTCTAGGGGAAAATTGGGGTTTTTTCTCTCTCTAGGGGAAAATTAGGGATTTGGGAAATTCGGGGATTTTGGGGAGGAACACAAAACCCTACTTGATGGTTTGATGGAGATGGTTTTTGGTGTTGCGGTTTTGTTTCTCTTTCTAGGGTGAGGAGACAGTGATGAGATTAGTGTGTGTGCTCTCTCGCTTTTTCTGTTGGTGGTTTTTAATAGTGGTGGGTTTTTTTCTCTGATTTTTAACCCTTTTCTTTTTCTTCTTGTTTTTCAAGTTGGGAAAGGATTTCACTTCAAAAAAGAAAAAAAAAATTGAAATAGGACATTAATTCTCCATGAGAATTTGGAATTTACAGTGATTTAACATACATTTGAGGTAAGTTCTTCTTCTATGTGGATGGATCAATACATTCTTATGATTGTATGTATTACGGTTTGATATTGATATGGATATGCATGGGACGGGATGGTTCAGTATTGGATCGTTTTTCGTCTCATCCTAATTTTTTTGGTTCCTAAAACAGGCTCGTCTCATCTCGTTTCGTTCTGAATTTTCAGTACTGGATTCTCGATTTTTCGATATGAAAAATCCAGTATCTCGATATTAATGAAGACGAAAAATAGATGTGTTATTAAATTATATTCTTGAATTTTTTACGTTAGTTTTCATTATTTTCACTCTAACAAAACGTCTTACGTTTATTACAAAACAAATGTTGACATGTAATAACAATATTTAGAGGTAATAAAAGAAAACAAATCAACATATATCCACAACTTTTGAAGATAAGAGGTTGTTTATGTATAGAATTAAGTTATGTCATCAAGGTATGTTCTCATAAAATGACATGTATAAAGAAATATTGATTTTGATCCTTAATAATAGTCCTTACACCTTGGAGCAAACATGTCTTAAAGTTTAAACCATATATGTTTCTTATAAGTTTGATATAATAATAACACATCATAAAAAATTGATGTGATATGAAAAAAACCGATTCGGTTCCTAAAAAATTTTTCGTACCGTCTCAATTTTCTGATATCATGTGATATTTGTTCTCATACCAACCGAACTCAACCGGTTTGGATCCGATCCGGTATGGTCGGGAATTTTTTGCTCATCCCTAGATATCGGTGTTGATATTAATATTGCAGCAACAACTAAAAAGATAATGTAAATAATTTTTAATATGGATTACATCTGACCACACCAATGCTAATATCATATTCTAAAGCTCAAGAAAAAAATCACTTATATTTTGAACCAATTACAACAATTAATTGATATTTACATGTGGCATATCACCCAAAAAAATTTTATTTTTAACTTTAGGCATGAGATTACGAATTGTGAGGCTTAATCCAGGATAAAATTATAAGAAAGTGACAACCGATAGAGATCAATTATTAGAAGCTTCTGGGAGTGAATCTGACAGTTCGTTACCAAAAACAGTACAACTTTTTGCAAAAACGCTAGTAAGTCAAAAGCAACAGGAAAATAGCCTAAACCACGTCCTTTTCTTCCCTCTTATACTCCTAGTTTCCTTCCATTTCCATCATACATACAACTTGTACATATCAATTCAGCACACCGTTACATATCTCAGCTTCCTTAGCATCTGATTCTACTCAACTGTAGAAAAAGTCCCGAGTTTAATGGCCGTAAGCTGCAACAGTGAAAGATTCCTGACAAATTGGTCACGGCACCAAAAGCATATCGATTAGCGCTTCCTCGGGACTTGATTCCGTGTGCAGAAATCATCATCTTCCGACCTTTGTCATACTCGAGTTGATATCAAATGGAGTATGAACTCTCCCTACAACCTTTGGTTTGCTGACTGACTGTAGCTTTATGGTTCATGTATACAAGAAAAGTTCCTTGATTGAGGCAACCTGAGCTCAGAGTCATTCAGCTTGACGAACTGCCCGAGACCGATAACAGGAGAGGTGGCCAGACCTTATACCCTGTTCCATGTGAAGTACAGACACCGGAAATACTAAATGCTGATCTTTGTTTTCACGTCAGGGAGTCTTTTCATCCACTCTGATTCAAAGCACTTTATCTCGAGAGCTGGCACAGGGACAATTCCTCAATCATACACTGGCTCGAGCTTCTGAAGCCTGGAAAGGAGGGAAACTAAAACGTGAATCCTTCTTGCTTGTGAAAACCTGAAGAACAAGAAAGATAACTTAATTTCTATACATCAAGAAGAGGGTTTGTTACTAAAAAAGTCATTGCATATCACGGCAAAGAAGTAACATTGAAACATGCATGCATATGCTCCATGTACAGCACAGCCTCCTGTTGACTGCATCACTATATCAATATGGTATATCAGGTCGGATAGATAATCAGTTTAAAAGCTGATCCAATTCCGTCCGATCAATTTTGAACAGAGTTAGAGACAAATGAACTCCATATGGCTTTTCAAAAACCTGTGGGTTACCTCAATTGAAACAAAGGTAGATTGCTCCCTGCGGAAGTCCCAAAAATGGAGAGAAGGCATGCTGCAACATATCATTGTCTTTCCAACCAAATTCCTGAAATGAGAGAAAGATTTAGAACACACTACTCCGAGTGATCATCCGAGTGACAAAATTTCTCACGGCATTTCAGATGAAAAAAACTGGATAAGCATGTTTTCATGTCGTATTGTAAAGGTTTACTGCACAACTAGATGTGGCCAGTGGTCTTGGCTTGGCACTCCGATTAAGCCCTTGCTCACCAATTCTCTTCCTCAGTGGACCAAAGCACAACAAGCATTTCACGTACTAATTACTTATATTGATAGATTAGACCGGGCTCTGTGGTCTTATCTAAGACGAGAAAATGCAGGACTTGAAGTAACCCACAAGATTTTGAGACTCCAATATTTTGTCCCTGATACCTTTTACCCTTTCTTGATTCCATCTCCATCTGGGATTTCCATGCGCAGGTTTCTTTCATACAGAATAACACAAAGATCTAGATCAGCACTGTCAGACACCAGACATACTTGAGCTCAAAGCTTCGCTGCAAAGAAACAGGGAATCTCATACACAGTTCGTACTTATTTCCGTTTTCGGTTCAGTCGCATGAAACATTTTCAAAAGCCATGACTTTTAAAATAAGCTGTGCATCATAAATTTAGCTACAACATCAAACTTGTTGCATTTAGTAACTTTTCCATCTGTTTTGCATATGTTCTTGCTTGCAATGCCCAACAATCCCATGCCTCTTTTCCCAAGTTTCCTAGATTCCTTCCTCTTCTCTCATTCTCAGCAACCAGAGGAAAGGATAGATTCTTGAACATCGCTTATGGGACAATAAAATCCGAGTAAGGATGATACTATCTTCCTTTTACCAAAAACACTACCCAAAACCTTCTTCATCCGCGAGAGCTCCAGCCTCACAACTCAAAATCAGAATAAGAGATACAAAACCAGACGTTACTGTCAGAGGAACTGGCTCAGAAAGGATAACCAGTGTGGATGGCTCCAGGAGCTGCACTTTGTGTTGTGTTCATCCTGTATTCAGTCTTTGCTCCAGGTATCCACATAGCTCATTTGTTTCAACCCAAACTCATTTGGATTTCACCAAATAGAATCTAGATTTTAGCCTTTTTTTATTTTAAGTAACGAGAACACCTTAAGAAGGGAGTTTGGATCAATCCAACCAAAATCAGCTGTACATTTCAATATATGATTTTGAATTCTTTGAGTTTAGCTTATGCCTTCGTCATTTCCTGTAAACAACTAGACATCTAGAACAAGCTTAACCTCCCTAGACGGAGGTCAGTAACCAACAGACTACACAGATAATGTCAAACCTCAAATTTTGCAGGTACTTCACATTTTAATAACGAAGAAAATCAATTCACCATACTCACCTTATGCAGTTATCGCTTGAGGCAAAACATTTTGATGTCCAGACATACAATTAGATCCCATAATTCGATAGTTATAATCAGCTGAGAGAAAATATAGATTACTCTGCTTGATGTGTAAATCTAACCTTGAAAGTAAACATGGTCCCTGTCTTGATCAGATATGCCACAAACTCCACGTAGTCTTTTCTCTTCAATGGAAGTGTTCATGATCTGAAACTTCAACTTGATCAGATCAAACCAGAAGTATTAGAGCTTCGAAATACAATGAAAAGATTGAAACATGGAACAAGAAATTTATACCAACTGTGAAACCTTCAGGCTCAAGTACGGACAGAAAATGGCAAGAAGCAGTGGATGAATCTACCAACAAAGAGATGGATTTCGCAGATGAAGATTACCCAACATTGGTATCCTCCTTACATACCCCCACATTGAGGCGCATTCCAACCATCAATCCCACAATTACCGGAACTCCAACTATCACACCGACTACGCCAGTAACCACAGACCCAACCCCAGCAGCAGCAACTACTGTACCAACCATTGCTGCAGCAGCATCATCTGGAGGTGCTTGGTGCATAGCAAGTCCCAGCGCTTCACAGACAGCTTTACAAGTAGCTCTAGACTATACCTGTGGGTATGGAGGTGCCGACTGTACAGCAATACAGCCAGGAGGAAGTTGTTACAACCCAAACACCGTCCATGACCATGCATCTTATGCTTTCAATGACTATTACCAGAAAAATCCAGTTTCTACTAGCTGTGTTTTTGGAGGAGTTGCGCAGCTAACCTATACTGATCCAAGTAAGACCTCATTTCCCTTCTTTTTCCTGCTATCCATTTACACTCATGTTGAGCAAAAGCATATACGCATGCATACAGCAGTATTGCAAGTCAAAATATAAGCATAGACTACCAAGCAAATCAAGTAGGCTCGGTAATCAATGAAACTTACAGGTCAAAATTAAGAAACATGCATAACTTTGACAACGCAAATATGGACACCGCTAAACTAGTTTAGAACAGTATCCTGAAAGTGAAAATAAGGTGATACTAATACCTGGAAGTTCGATTTGATATTCATCTCTTCTCTCATTGCCCATCGCAGGCTCTGGAACTTGCCATTACACATCACCGACAACATCAACAAGGTAAAGACAGTTTACACCTCTTATTCAATTCTCTTCAAATAAAGGAACTGATGAGTGTGTTGCCCTGATTCCAGTTCCCCAGCAACCCCAACCATCCAGAGTCCACCCAGTCCGATCATTTCAACCATCCCTACTGGCGGAGCAACCGTCTATGGTGAACCAACAGGAAGCCCGAATATGGCAGCCTACATGGAGCGAAATATCCTGCTAGTGTCCTGTACAGCTAGTATATTGATGTATGTTCATATAGCCAAATATATATGAAGGACATAATGCAGATGAGATGCACAATGATATTAAGATGTCAAGATAGCAAGGAGCCGCAGCAGATCAAGTACAAGATCTGCATCTCTCAAGGCTTCACTTCAGTTTGGTAACTTCAGGCTCTGCCATTATATATCTTTTGGTAGTCTTATCATTATAGGAGAGAAAGGAAGCTATCATCAAACACTTTTGATAGTCTTATCAATATAGGAGAGAAAGGAAGCTATCATCAAACATGCCTTATCTATAAGAGCAGTAGTTAATCAATGTTTTGACGTAGAGAGACAAAGGCTCCTTTTCCTTCCAATGAGTGCCGTCTAGACTCTAGAGTTTGAACCCGCAAATTACCGCTCCTTTTCACAAAACCAATGCAGTGAATGTACAGGCTCCTATGTGCTGCGTGATCTGAAAGGATATAAGTATGCAGTCGTATCTTGCAAAATCAGAAGTAGTTTGTTGCTATCAGACGTTAACCTCCGACCCCCACAACATTGAATCTATATTCATTATCAAAACAACATTTTGAGCTATACCCCATGCATCATGCATAAACTTTTAGTGCCTCTTTCGTTTATGTAGCCTGATAAGCTCGTATTTTAGCAGCATAGCTTTCTTAACCAAGCCAATTCTGTCATTGATAAGTTTACTAAGTTCAACTATTTTAGGAAGATTGGAAGTCTCAACCCTTTCTTCTGTGGATGGAACACAGAAGCTCGATAAGATGTTAATGTTGCCCCTATAAGCCGCTCGAAAGAAAAACGC
>JAOVYX010022285.1:0-14797 GCA_035668315.1 Drosera spatulata | reverse complement strand
CAACAGTTTTCATTCCAGTATTGGAATGGCTCCGTACGAAGCCCTTTATGGAAGGAGGTGTAGGACACCGCTTTACTTGGATGACATCGAGGATACGATAGTCATTGGGCCAGAGTGATTACGAGAGATGACAGAGGCCATCAAACAGATCAGAAATAGATTAAAGACGGCTCAAGATCATCAAAAGTCGTACGTAGATGTACGACGAAGGCCGCTCGAGTTTGATGTGGGGGATCATGTATTTCAGAAGGTTTCTCCCACGAAGGGCGTTATGCGATTTGAAAAGAAGGGAAAGCTAAGCCCACGCTACGTATGACCTTATGAGGTTCTTGAAAGGGTTGGGGAAGTTGCATATAGGCTTGCACTACCAACTGACCTTTCAGGCGTGCATAACGTATTCCATGTATCACAGCTGAGGAAATACATGACAGATCCAAGCCATATCATTCAGCACGAGCCGATCATTCTTGAAAAGAATCTGACATACGAGGAGCAACCTCAGCAGATTTTAGATCGTTGAGAGAAGATTCTCAAAAACCCTACCATCTCACTGGTGAAAGTCCTCTGGGCTAACCACCTGACCTCGGAGGCAACTTGGGAGGAGGAGGAAACAATGCGGAGGCAATACCCACATCTATTTCCCAATAAGTCATCACTTGCCCTTATTTAAATCAGTTTCGGGGACGAAACTTCCTAAAAGTTGGGGGTGATGTAATACCCGAGAATTTTGGGAATTTAGAAATGAATATATAACGTTACGATTTTTAACAAAAATCGTGCTTAAAGGTTATATATTTAAATCCAAGAAAATATTTGATTATTAAATCAAATATGGCGATGGAATATTTTGGGATGATTAATCGAACGCGCCAATAAACGTTACGAACGAGTAACGTTACAATATTATAACGTTATAAACGTTGCGCGCGATCAACAACATCAAACATCATCAACACCTTCTTCGTCTCATCATCACCATCTCCGTCATCACCACGCCGTGAGAACAAGGGCAGCAATGGGCCGGGAGAAGGATCAATGCCAGCAGCTCGGCTAGCAGACATCAACGGATCTATTCGTGTGATCGTGTGTATTAAGGATCATCGATAATCGAGGTAACCTCACTCGTCCGAGACACCTCCTTTATTCGATCACACATGTCCTTTGCATCCGTGCGGGTTTTGGGTATGTGTTTTGATGTGTAACGAAGGGATTGTTTGCGTTTTGATGTCAAATGAAGGATCTGTGAACGTCGCAGGCGGGTTCCTAGATGTTCTGGGAAGTGAACAATCACAACCGCGACCATCCTAGGTCGCGCCCGCGACGAAAGAAAAACTGGAACTTTGGCCAACAAGTATCGTCGCCCTCAAACGGGTCTGTGCCGCGCCCGTGATACGCCCGGTCGCACCCGCAACGGCCTTCTGGCCAAGAAAATGACATTTTCGTGCCTCGAACCTTAAACCCAAATACGTATTTGAGATATATAACACAGACACATGGAAATATAACGTCAAACGTGCATATACCATCACGTTTGACATGTGGTGGGGTATTTGAGGTTGAAATGAACTAGAATGTGCCCTTATAATATATATACCCTCATGAAAAATAAATCAAAGCGATCGCTAAATGATTAATAAAAAGAGAACGGGGGATATGGAGCATAGTTACACTATCCATGCATTCGTGCGGGTTTTGGGGATGTGTTTTGATGTGTGAGGAAGGGATTGTTTAAGGTTTGATATCAAATGAAGGATTTGTGAACGTCGCAGGCGGGTTCCTGGACGTTTTGGGCAGTGAACAGTCGCGGCCGAGATCATCCTGGGTCGAGCCCGCGAAGAAGGAAAAACTGGAATTTTGGCCAAAAAATACCGTCGCGCCCGCGACGGCCTTCTGGTCAAGAAAATGACATTTTCGTACCTCGAACCTTAAACCTAAATGCGTATTTGAGATATATAACACAGACGCATAGAAATATAATGTCAAACATGCATATACCATCACGTTTGACATGTAGTACGGTATTTGGGGTTGAAATTAACTAGAGTGTATCCTTAACATATACCATCACGTTATTTCCCAGTAAGTCATCACTTGCCCTTATTTAAATCAGTTCCGGTGACGAAACTTTCTAAAAGTTGGGGGTGATGTAATACCCGAGAATTTTGGGAATTTAGAAATGAATATATAACGTTACGATTTTTAAAATAAATCGTGCTTAAAGGTTATATATTTAAATCCAAGAAAATATTTGATTATTAAATCAAATATGGCGATGGAATATTTTGGGATGATTAGTCGAACGCGTCAACAAACGTTACGAACGAGTAACGTTACAATATTATAACGTTATAAACGTTGCGCGTAAGGGCTAGCAATTTTAATCATATAAATAGTGGATTGTGACTCGGGAGGTCATATTTTCATATATGGGATAAATCTGTCGATGTAAATAAATTATCGATGGATTAATATTACGAAATTTGGATAAATAACAGACTGAACGAGATAATTTAACCACCTACCTTTCACTTCACTTCTCCCACTCCCACTCTCCTCTGCCTGCCACCATCAACACCAACGCGATCAACAACATCAAACATCATCAACACCTTCTTTGTCTCATCATCAATCCATCTCCGTCATCATCGAACCATCACCACCACGCCGTGAGAACAAGGGCAGCAGCGGGTCGGGAGAAGGATCAATGCCAGCAGCTCGGCTAGCAGACATCAACGGATCTATTCGTGTGATCGTGTGTATTAAGGATCATCGATAATCGAGGTAACCTCACTCGTCCGAGACACCTCCTTTATTCGATCACACATGTCCTTTGCATCCGTGCGGGTTTTGGGTATGTCTTTTGATGTGTTTGATGTGTGAGGAAGGGATTGTTTGTGTTTTGATGTCAAATGAAGGATCCGTGAATGTCGCAGGCGGGTTCCTAGACGTTCTGGGAAGTGAACAATCACGACCGCGACCATCCTGGGTCGCGCCTGCGATGAAGGAAAAACTGGAACTTTGGCCAACAAGTATCGTCGCCCTCACGACGGGTCTGTGCCGCGCCCGTGATACGCCCGGTTGCACCCGCAACGGCCTTCTGGCCAAGAAAATGACATTTTCGTGCCTTGAATCTTAAACCTAAATACGTATTTTAGATATATAACATAGACACATGGAAATATAACGTCAAACGTGCATATACCATCACGTTTGACATGTGGTGGGGTATTTGAGGTTGAAATGAACTAGAATGTGCCCTTATAATATATATACCCTCATGAAAAATAAATCAAAGCGATCGCTAAATGATTAATAAAAAGAGAACGGGGGATATGGAGCATAGTTACACTATCCATGCATTCGTGCGGGTTTTGGGGATGTGTTTTGATGTGTGAGGAAGGGATTGTTTACGGTTTGATATCAAATGAAGGATTTGTGAACGTCGCAGGCGGGTTCCTGGACGTTCTGGGCAGTGAACAGTCGCGGCCGAGACCATCCTGGGTCGAGCCCGCGACGAAGGAAAAACTGGAACTTTGGCCAAAAAATACCGTCGCGTCCGCGATACGCCCGGTCGCGCCCGCGACGGCCTTCTGGTCAAGAAAATGACATTTTCGTGCCTCGAACCTTAAATCTAAATGCGTATTTGAGATATATAACACAGATGCATAGAAATATAATGTCAAACATGCATATACCATCACTTTTGACATGTAGTGGGGTATTTGGGGTTGAAATTAACTAGAGTGTACCCTTATAATATCTATACCCTCGTGGAAAATAAATGAAAGCGATCGCTAAATGATTAACAAACTGGAAAGCGGGATGTGGAGCATAGTTACACTATCCGTGTGAACTAATGAAAAGCAAACGAATAAGAAATTTCCCCTCCTTGAACTGATAAGGATGGCATTGACATTCCTTGTGGATCCGTTGGATCATTGGTCATTTTCCTTGGAATTATTGAGAAAGTCGAACATGGTGTCCCTTCTTCTATTTATTGCGATCATTTATTTTCCTTGAATAGCCTTGGCGGCTTTGTTTGGGCCATTGCACTCCAGTATAATTCTATGAGTCAACGTCACGGAGAACTAGCTAGGGAGTAATGGGCATCCCCCATCCTCTTTGTATGCATGCAGCGGCTTCTACGCCATTGTGGCGAGGCCACGGGTTACTCTCTGCAGGGAGGCCCAAATTGTCTCAATGCAGGCAAACGATACCTTATTGAATGCGTACAAGAGGTGCAAGGCGACGCACAGAGTAGGCAGGTGCAAAAACAGAACCTATTGGGTAGCCCGGCTGACGATTGACACTTTATCTTATCTCCGTTCTCTGAGTCAGTCATATCTTTGGAGTTGTCGCTGCTTTTGAGTCGAGTCATGAACCCTAAATTAATGCAAAAGAAAGGAATGACTCTTAAAAGCGATACAAAGCCATATAAAACAATGAGAAACGATATTGTGTGATATGGCGCCTATATTTTCCTATATATTTAAAAATGTTTTAGGGACTTTCGGCGGTCGCCATAGCCGTTAGCGAAAGTTCCCTGTAATTGGGATTTATACACCTAAGGTTGCTGAGTTTCAATAGCTCACGGTTATGTTTTTTAATTATAGTTATGCCCCCAGCAGCACCTGAAGGCTCTTAGTGTGAGCTTACATACATAGAGATGACTCCACGTACTTCGGATATTTTAGCAGATCAGATGACTATATTGTTTAAATGTAATAATCGATCTGCATAGCTTTCGCTTTAATGTTGTAACTAAATAGGTATTCGAAGTTGTAAGCTATGACTGTGGCTACTGTTTATAATTTCCTTAATTTCAATACCCCTAAAACCCATTCGGTTTATTCGGCCTTACCACGGGCTGGGTCTGTGACGACATAACGCCCACGTGTCTTTCGGAACGGAATGTCGGGGGCGTTACAATGATTGTCACGCCCGTGGTGAATATGGTCATGCCCGTGATAGAAGTTATTTTATCAGATTTTTGGAGATTTTCACTAGATTTTCTCCCTTTTTATCAGGGTTATTAGTTTTTTTTTATAAATATCATTTTTTGTATTCATTCTAGGGGAGATTTTCGGCCGTCTTTGACGGTGGGACTCTTTAGATTAGATCACTTTTTCATCTTTTATCTTTTCTTTTGCCATTTTGGAGATTGGATCACGGTGTTTATGCTTTGTCTACTTCGGATTTGAGTTGTAACCATTGAAGATTGTCTATTTACAGCAAGTATCACGTTCTCTCTATTTTCTTTTAGTTTGATGATGATGTTTGCATGTTTATTGATGATTATAATGATCATCTTCGCTATGAGTGAGTAGATCTATTAGTAGGAAACCTAATAATGAAGTCTATGTGATGGGATTATGAGATTATCTATCTAAGCTAACAATATCAGATTCATTTTACACATGATTGATGCTAAAGGTTGGATCTTTATCATAGTTGATGCATGATTTCACCTAGAATGACTACCTAGATGACTTTAGACATTGATTATACCATGATTAGCTTTATGATTAGATTTAACTTAGTCACTTAGATGTTGTTATAGGTCTATCTAGCTAGTGATACATTCTCTTTATTACATGATTAGAACCTTTTGCATGTGAATTGATAAGAAACGTCTTTTTCTATTGATTCATGTTTGGTTTATTCCTTATTTGATTCAACCTTATTAGTTTGGCATATACATTCTCTTTTCGTATGTTAGGTTTGTTTGGTTAGGTTGATTATACATTCAATATTCCAATGAACGTAATATAAGAGACCCTTATAGGACAATCAAACCAATCATTAATGAATCCGAACTGTAATTAATCAATGATTAATCCATAAGCTAAGATGGAGTTATGAAAGCTTCCTATGTTTGTTTCCAATAGCTTACAACCTAATTCAATTTCTATAGCTATTTAATTAGTTTTAGTTAGTTTAATTAGGATTTAATTCATTTAATCTATAAAATCCCATCAAACTTAGTTTTCATAATTTTAATAGTTCTTAAACGTGACTAGAAAAATAATAAATATTATTACGACCGTCCGTGTGGGTTCGACCCTTGCTTCCACTACTGCATTAATTTCAATATTTTTAGAGTGTACGTGAGTACATAAAAATTCTAATTTGACGTGACTGCGACACCACGCATCATTCCTCACAGGCTAGATTATAATTTTCTTTGAAAATTTCAATCAACTCAAGATTTTCTTTATTTTTTCTTATCAGGGCAATAAAATTTTCAGAGGTTTCTAGGAGAGCTTTTTTTAGTTCCTCAACAGAGGCATCAGATGAGGAAAGGTCAAATACCTGTTGCTTGTCTTCACTTTTGCCCGTGAGATAGAGCTGTGCATTTAAGATTATTTCTTCATCATTTGAGTCTATTTTTTCTGCCTGAACCACCTTTGCTATAGTTCTTCTTCTTTTTCTGTGCGGATGACTCCTGCGGGGCTCGCCTGTATTGTGTAGCAAAGTATCTTGGATTCTCGTAGTTGTAGTACACTTCCTTGTCTGCTTCCTTTGATTTGGATGAGTTGTTTCTTTTGAAGTCTTTATTTTTAAATAGCTTCCTAAATTTCTTTCCCATCAAGGCAAGTTCTTCAGACATAGATTCTCCTGTTGTTGATGAGGTTGAGGATCTCAATATCTTCTCCTAAGCCTTTAAGGCTAGGGTCTTTTTCCTTGCTTTTTCGATTTGCTTCTTTTGCTCTACCTCAAGATTGTAGGTGTGTAGCATGGCATCGAGCTGTGCAAGTGACATTTTTGCTAGATCTCTGGATTCTCTAATTACAGTAGTCTTTGGACCCCATGCTTCTCCAAGAGATCTCATGAACTTCAAATTGACCTCCTCGTTGTCAAATGTTTTTCCAATTGTCTTTAGATTGTTGATCAAGACATTGAATCTCTCACATAAGGTAGTGAGATTTTCATCAGGTCTCATGGATACCCAGTCATACTGCTGCATCAGAACATCCTTCTTATTTTTCCTTATCTCATCTGTTCCTTCATTTCTGAGCACTAGAGCATCACATGATTCCTTTGCTGTGTTGGTGTGAACTACTATCTCAAATATGTCATCATGCAGGGCCTTGAAGATTTGATTCCTTGCCCTCCTATCTATCAGCATCAAGTCCCAATCATCCTTTGTCCATAGAGACTTTGGGTTGTCAACTTCTTTTGTGCCATCTAGTGGATCTGGCATCTTTGGTATATGAGGACCATCTATGACTGTGTCTTGTATTTTTTGATCCATTGAGTCCATATGAGCTAGCATTCTTAGCTTTCAGTGGTTGAACTTGTCGAATGAGCAGGCTGGTGGTTCACTACTATTAGGGAACTTAGGTAGCTTTAGAGGAGTCATTATCTCTTCACAAAATAAACTATCAGTAACTTCTTTGCAGATAACAGGCAGAAAAGAAAGGGACCTTTTTCTTTCTAATAACTGTTAAGTCTAGAAAGTCAGGCTCTGATACCAATTATAAATCACAAAGTTCACAATGAATAGCCTAGAGTGGGGATGAATAGACTATCCAAAAATTTACACAGCTCAGTGCAGCCTGGTCATGGCTATTATGCACTTAACATTCCGCAGACTTGCGAACGAGTCTGCAGTAGAGACAATAGTGTACAAGGATTGCCTCTTGTGTATTCTGGATTGTTTTCTAACAGTTCTAAGTATTGAATAAAAGACAGTAAGGACACAAAGTTTTTATACTGGTTTAGACAATCGTTGTCAAATGATCAATGAATGCTTAGTCCAATCTTTCCTTGCTAACCAGTGTGGTCTAACCAAGGGGTGAGTTCATTATCTTATTGTTTGTGGCTTACAAGACTATCCCTTACAAGTACAATGCTTGCTAAGACTAGAACCTAGATCGTTGCATAGATCTTTTCAAAAGCTCTGCTGCAGATGCTGTTCTTGGTGCAGACTAGTAAACTCCTTTCCTCAGATTTTTCTTCATAGCTCTCGAGAACGATTGGACAACACATGAGAGATTTTCTTTTGCTTGCAAATGAAATCCATAATCGTCGTCAACCTTCTCTGAGCTTGATCAATCCCCTTTTATAGGCTAAGGGAATTAGAACATCTGACTGTGCTGTTCTGATGTTAACAGTTGACTGTTTGTCCCATGTACGAATCCTTAGAGATGTTGGCAGGCCTTCTCACAGTCATTATCAACCTTGTACTGCTTTTCGAACCTCAAATCTTCGATGTGATCGTTACTTAGGTCCCAGTTCATTCACCAATCGGTTTGTTGCACTTTCAGTCTGCTATGTTTCCACCTGTGCTGCAAGCCAACCCTACTATACCCAGTTTAATGCATTGTGATATAACTTGATTCTGAGGCTTTGATCCTAGATCCTGAAGCATTTATGGTCTTTTGTTGTCCATGTTTGTCCCAATTGTTTATCCAGAACCTTCTATGGTAGTCTGCATTCAGGTGATTCAAGTTGGCACCCCAACTATGGTCTGCTGCTCTGTTGCATGCTTTTCTACACTGCAACTTACTATCCTAGTTCTCAACCTAAATAATTAACCACGAACATATTCTACTCGAAAGTTTTGTTCATCAATTTCTATACATTGGAGGGATTGCACATTTCTAACAATTTTTTTTATTCGGTAATATGTTCTAAATATTGTTATGTAAAAGATTTTTCTAATCTTCCTTACATATATCTGGATGTTTTGTGTATATACAAAAGATAATATACTTTTAGCGATTGATTAGATTAGATTAGATATTAAGTTGGTTTTTTTTTCTTCGTTTTGTACGTAAAATTAAGTGTATTTTAAAAAAAACAGAGTTGGAATTGGGGTAATGATCAGATGAGAATATACGGTGAATGATGATAGGAGGAATCAAGATGTTGTTTTAATTTTAATTGGTTAAGATATATGTAACGTCTCGACTTTTCATTACTTATTAATGATACATATGACGTCACTGTCGATGGCCCCAACGTCTCAGCTAGGCAAAAACTAGACTTCCTAGCTTAGTCATAAGAATTAAGTTAAGTTCACTTATACATCTTTAGTTTAGAAACTTTTGATGCACTCTATCATATCTCAAAATATCACCTTTGCAACGGAATTTACATCTCTTTCTAAGATCAGAATATCTTTCACACAAAAGCTACATCTAGCATCAAATTTTAGGTCACACTTCTCCTTCAAGTCTTGCTCCTGTATAAAAGAGAAGAAGAAAGACACAGAAAAATAGTAATCGTGAGCTATAGGAGCTCAATAACGTGTCGGTCCCCTTACCAGTGATTACACGAGAGAAAAAGGTAATAAAAGAAAAGGAAAATGATCACATAGATTCTTTGTTCCAGCACTTTGGAATTATCATGTCAATCTGACATTCACAATTATCATCACAACCATAACAATAATTCACCCTAGTGACATAAGTACACTTAACACACGTAACAACGCTCCAAACCATGCGTCCATCGACACTCCAGACATTATCGACGTCATTTACTACCGTCATACCCTTTATGGTAATGACAGTCAAGACCTAAACATTAAACAAACTAAGACAATGACACTGTGATACGATAGGTCCGCAGTCCAAGTCTCACGCACTGCTGCACTCAACAATTTACTCAAGACTTTGTTATATTTACCATTATGTCAATCACACAGAGATGACAGATAATAGATACCCTCAATGTTATAATTGTGCCCTTGGCGAGGCTTATTCAATTTCATAGATAAGCTTTATTCAACTTTAGCAAAAAAGACATCCGCGAAAGGGGATCAGCCAAACCGGAGTCCAGGGTCTCCTGCAGTGAGATACCCTCATACCAAAAGGTCGATGAAAGAATGTCATCACCAAGTCACTGTATAACACATGCGACAAATACAATGCTCTTTGTATTTTATACCACGGAGTTATCTCACCAATTATGGATTTACACTCCTTTCACACATTCACCCTCATTATACCAGCAAATAAGGCATAACACACACCATACAATAACACTCCACAGCGCTCAGTATTTAGCACATAGCACACAGCAGTTGCAGTTAGTATTTTACGTCAGTCACATTTAGTGACTACGTCCAAAGATTTCAATGCATATTATTATACTCACGGTATAATAACATGCATCGCCACACACAATAAATCTAAACGTTATCTTTTATCATAGTTCTTCACATGCACACGTTCAGCCTCGTCCTTAAGTGATAACGAGCAGCGTCTCCAAATCCTATAATATAATAGGATATGCATATTAAGACATACCCTTGTGAATGATTATTCACGTTAAGGAATTAAATATATTTATTCGTACTTCTTGAAAAACCATCATAGTAATGTTATGTGGTGATGCCAAGCTTTGAGAAAAGTCTTTGATACTTATTTTGATAGTCCATGATGATGATTTTATATATTTATCATCATTAGAAGTGTTTGTGAACATTTGGAGTAGTTTCGGGGTCAAAATGGTTCATTTTCGGATTTTGTCCAACATGACCCTTCAACACGTTTAAATCTATAACTTCTCTTATACAGCTCAAAAAATCATGTTGCAAAATTCTACATAAACTAGACTCTATAAAATTTCCATGAATCAGAGTGTCGATCATGAAACCTTATCAATAATAGCAGTTTATTCGTTAAAGTTTATATTTTTTGCTAGATCAGATAGTTTGATCTTTTTTTACTAATTAGCTCATAACTCTTTAATTACAACTCCAAATATAAATTTTTAAACTATTATGAAAACTAGACGTCAAGACCTTTCCATTGATATAAGGCTCGATTTCTAACTCTTTCTGTGTAATTCCATATCAAGAAATAAAGTTATCCCTGTAACCAGTTTTTACAAATTGATATATTCACATGTTTTGATTTATATCTTAAAATTCACAACTCCAAATCATGATCTATCAACTTTATCAGAAATTAGACATGTGAAGATTCAACATATATTAAAATCAGAATTTATCACAGAGCTTATGATTTTTTCATAAAATTTCTAAATAAGATGATCATCTTCCCATATTAATGATGAAAGACCCTCGTCGTCGTATAACCCTAACTTCTCCTATTCTCCTCAAACCCTCCTTCTTCTCTTCTCTTTCTTATCTCTTCTCTTGCATGACAAGAAGTGTTTTTATGTTTGGGCGAAGTTTTTCAAGGATAAGACAGCATGTATTTATAGAAAAGTAAATCAACTAAAATAGATTTAGTGGATTATTAGTGGGTATTTAATGGATAATTAGTGGATATTTTGTGGGTAATTACTGGATAAATAATTTAATTTAGGTGGAGTAGAAATTGACATAAAGAAAATTAAGTGGAAAAATTAGGTTTAGGTCATTTTCATATAAATATGGCATTTTCGTATTAAATCTGTATTTATCCATATTTGCTTATTAAGGTTACATTTCATTCATATTTTATTATTTTTTCTTATTATATCATCAAACAAGCCTTTTGACCCAGCAAAATAAATTATAAAGTACGATTATTTACTATTCACATTAATTATCGTGAAACTAAATTTTAAAAAAAATTTCGAATCCTTGTCATATTTTTATTATGATTTTGACAAACGAATTTTGTAACCCCATTATATAAATTACAACATAAAGTAATATACTATTTTTGTTATTTTTTAAGAAAATAAATTATCTCAAATTTTTCGAGTCTTTACAATGGTTAGATTTTATTTAATTGATTTTATTATTTTTGTTTTAACTGATATTTTTTTAATGACTATAACTCCACGTCATACCGTCATGCCGTCATACCGTTTGTCGCTTAAAAGAGAGTGGATTATGCGATATATATTACATTAGATTAGATTAGATTCTTCTTCTTCTTTTTAATCTTTCATCGTGCATTATCAATATCAAGCAATCCTAGAACATGTAAGTCGACTTACATTGTGTAATGCATATGCATCTCTTAGTCACACATAATACTCTGAATATTTCACCCATCCAAGAGTAGTTTTAAAACTGACTTAAAATAAAACATATATTAAATTTCTTTATAGAATTTACACTTCATAGTTTATTAAATACTCTGACTAGCTTAGAGCAAGTCCACCATTATGAGAATTAGCAAATAGTGTCATTTATCAATGTTATTTATCATTTAGTATACCCAATAATTTTAGTTATCAAGTGGTTCTTTTTTTAAAAAAAAAAGATAAAAAATAAACATTGTTTTCCTCATCTACCCTTTCATTTCAGATTCAAAAACTAAATCCTAATGTATTTCCCCTTCGTATCTTCTCCAGCATCAATGACGTCATCTCCACCACCAACCTACCATCCTCTTTCTCTTTCCTATATCTTCATCACCATCGTCACTGGATCATTGATGTGTGTGTAAACATGTATCATTTTTCATTCATTGTAGTTTGTTTGTGTCAGTTTTATGTTCAGTTTGTTTCGTTTGAGTTCTTTTTGTTATTTAGAGCGTCGATAATGTCGAATATTATGTTTTCATTGTAGATGTGAAGAATTCAAGGCATTTTTGGATCGTGAGCTACTTGTAAAGTGTTCCGCAGTTATTTTTTGGAGTTGTACGATGATTACAATTGAAGTGGAACGTGTTTTGAGCGTATTTGGAGTTAAAACAACTAAGTGTGCTGAAATGCAGAAGAGCGGTTGTGCTTGGTGTGCATAGCCGTGCAACATAATGCCCCAGATTTATTTCATTTTCTCCTATGATAGGTATTGTAACTTATTCGGACGAATAAGTAGTAAGAAATTTAACTATAATTACCATCAAGCATAACATAATCAATCTAACATGATTACTTTGTCAAAGAGAGAATGTAACATAAACACTCATCGCATTTTCGCATATAGCTCAACACCCTATAACAATAACCTAATAAAGATTAGCGTTATGCCATATTCATGTTCAGATGTACATAGGATAACCAAACATGAATGGCTTACCCTATGAATTGCTACTACCATTAATCAAACAAGAATGTCTAACTGCATTCATACGTCACTAACATATCTAGATGGTCAATCCAACTATGAATAATGAGTAATTAAGAGAACATCAATACAAGAACATGATATCATAGTTTATTGAGCATAAAAATAATAAAATCCAGAAATATGTCTAAAAAAATCCATGAACAAGCTCTAATCACTTCGTCATACTAAGAATCTAAGCTACGATCATCATAACGAATGACAAACAATGCATCAAAAGATCGATATAAATATTACGATGTACAATGAAATAAGGAAGAAATATATAAAACCCTACACCAATGACAATTGGTCTATACAACGGTTGGATGACAATCTCCTCAATGATAGAAGCGTGACGTTGCGTAGATCTCTATTTCCCTTAATGTTCCTCTCGACGATCTTCATGGAGAACGATGTCTCAGAACGTAACGACGGCTCTCCTCTCTAATTTCTGATGAAAAACTGATGAATGAAGATCCACTAATCCGAAAATAGATTGTGGGCATATATAGGGGAATTTAAAATAACAATTTTTTCCTAAAATAGCAGAGATAGGTAACGCAGGTCTGCAGGTGCGCACAGCCCTTGCAAGGCATACACAGCCTGTGCCAGGCATACATAGCCCGTGCCGAACAGACACGGTCGTGCTCCCTTCATGCACGTCCTTGGTTGATGCCAGTCTATGATTAAAATCCATGACGAGTAACAATCACGTAACTCATATATTTTATCGAACTTGATTAAACTCTCTAGAAAACACAAATTGAATCAAACTTTAGTTTATTGAATTGCTTTGTTTTATTTTCATCGTTACAAAACAACAAACCCCCCCCCCAAAAAAAATTTAGAAAATCCTTAGCTCACCAACTTAATTCACAAAATCTGCTAAGGCCGTTCCTTATGGGATCGACTCATACTCATCACTGTAATATTTTTATTGCAATCATTTTGAGTGAAGGAGTGCGATTACATATTTCGATTTGTTATCCCTACGACAGCACCGAATAATCATCGATCGTCATCCAACACCATAATCAGCACTCACTCAGCATCATCCACCTCCATACCCATCATCGTCAGTATATCCTGGATCTCATCACACCACCACCACCCTCAACGCCTTCAAAGTTGCACCACATTCCTACTAGGGTCAACTTTACGATCCTCGACGACTTTGAAGTGAAGGTGATGACGGGGGTGTATTGTCGACTCCGACGATATACTGCCGGCTCCGATGGATGCACTGTCGAATTTGACGACGTACTGTCGGCTCTTGTGGGCACATTGTCGCCTCCTACAATAGACACACTGTTAACTCCGATCGATGCACTATCGACTTTGGGAATGCACTGTCGACTTTAGTGACGCACTGTTAGCTATGTGTGTCATTCCAACACAGTAAAAAATGGACTGATTTAATAAATTAGCGACGGATTCCGTAGTTAACATAAGGACCTGTTATTTTAAACCACATTTGATATTTTTAAATAAGGAAAAAAAAAAGTCTTTTATGTTATAAAAAATATGATAAGAGACGGATTCCGTCGCTAAAATATTTATTCTAAAGTTTAAAAATTATTAGAGACGGATTCCGTAGCTAATTTTTTTTTATAGATTAAAATATATTTTTTAATATTTATGCATGCAT
Organism: Drosera spatulata; assembly: GCA_035668315.1. Lineage (NCBI taxonomy): Eukaryota > Viridiplantae > Streptophyta > Magnoliopsida > Caryophyllales > Droseraceae > Drosera > Drosera spatulata. The sequence continues at coordinate 182 of JAOVYX010022285.1, read as the reverse complement.
ACGTGTCATATAGAATGATGTATATAACATGCTTACACCCAAACACATAAACTGAAAAATTTGCATGATTTAGGACATATAAAATTATAATTAATTATATTAAATTCTATGTTTAAATATTAATACTATGTAAAAATTTATAAATGAAAATCAAAATATAAATTGAAGAGATTAATTTAATA
>JAOVYX010022284.1:0-14798 GCA_035668315.1 Drosera spatulata | reverse complement strand
GGGGCAAACTGAGCCTTACCTTCTCCATATACTCCATACAAATAGCCCGCTTCCAGCAGACAATATTCACAGGTCTGATGGAAGCAATAGTTAGTGGAAGTCAGTTTAGAGATTAAGAGGAAAGAAACAGCACAAAACACTAGCATGTCTTTGCTAAGCTAAACACAATGAAATAGAAACATAGACATGAGTGTCTACATGCTGAAGAACATTGAATACACACAATCGACAAACACAACAAGAGTTCCTCTGCGTCATTTCAGCTAAAGAACAGTACATTCTCTTTGGATACTGAACATGAAGTCTAGCATAGGCCTCTGTAGAAAGTAATTTGAGTCCATAGCATCTTTCCTGAATTTTGACGAAATTGTCTTCCCTACACTTATGTTTCTTCCTTCATTTTTGCTTACCTTTTCACTAGCCCTGCTCAGGTCGCCTGAGGTCAAAAAACATTTTGCCATTGCAGCTTCACGACATATTAAGTTCCATGGCATCAAAGCTTCGTAAGCTAAGTATACTATCCAATTCTAATGATGAACCTTTCCACCCATTCATCACCCAAATAAGCACCAAGTCCGACAAGCCATTCTAGACTACTTATTTCCCACAATGCATTCAACTCTGAAGCAGCCATGTCTTAAACTCTTTATTTTGAACTAGTCATATAATGCCTACGGTTTTGCACAGCAAAATTACGAATAGTTCTAGCAAAATCAGCAACAAGTACTTGGGCTTCAGCCCAAACACTTCAGTCATGGGAAGACAGCCCCTCAAACGCTATAAGTATTCTACATTGAACTGTGAAATATAGTTGATTTCCCCACATCTATCTCACGGACTTAATCAAACGTTAAATTTACCTTTTGCACAACATCCCTGTACACTGCATGACAGCTTCATTTTGGACTCTTCACGAAGGCTATAACCCTAACCCAAGAAAAGATTTAATCCCAAAAGACTAGTCAGATGGAAGAGATCAGGCCTACACATTGTACTGCAAGATGTTGGGTTCCCTACAGCACAACATCATAGAGGTTTGTGTATGCTAAAGACCTATGCTTAGACCTTCCCAATACTTCAATCTTTTCCGGTCACCCGGGATTATCTTCACCCGTAAATCTAAGAGTCTACTTTTCAAAGAAAATCTACATTGATCAATCAGCTTCCACAATCTATTCTATGCAGCAAGCATATGGGACATCTAGCTCTACACCCAAACTCAAACATACCAATCCAAACGCAACTGATTCAAAGCAGAAACACATCAAAAACATCATAAAAACTCCAAGGCAGAACACAAATCACCTATATGAGAAGTCCAACACCAAACCTCTAAAGCAAGACAACCCATCATCCTCTTCTTCCTCCTCCTCATCATCATCAAAATCAAAGATGTCGTCGTCGTCGTCGTCGTCGTCGTCGTCAACCCCGTACAAGATCTCACTCCCACTCCCCTCCCCATTCACTGATTTTACCAAACCCTCACCACCACCACCACCCCAAACCCTAAACCTCTCAAGCACCCTCCTTTTCCATCTAAACCCAAATCCATGAAATGGGCAACCACCAATCACGCTCCTCCACCTCCCAATCACTCCATTTGGTCTTTTAACGCTCCTGTTTCTGATGGGTACTAAATGGGGTTCTCCATTGATGAGGAGCTTGAAGTGGGAGTGATCTGTGAAATGGTGGGTAATCATTGGTTTTGATACTCAGTATTTGAGTGTGGATTTGTGAGAGAACTCAGGGGATGTGGTGAATGGTGTGGTGGAGATTGATGAGAGAGAAGAGGGCACGCAAAGAGCCGTTGGTGTTGCCTCAGCCACATGTTTTTGTTGCTTCGGAGAACAAATATCTATACCGTTCACCTTAGAGTAACAAAATCCTATGTTCTCGAGAAATTTACCCAACAGTAACAGCGCTACCCGTGGATTCGGATCTTCATAACTTATTCCGTGACGTGAAAAATGTAATCCTTCTGTCTCAAATCAAATGAACAAATTGATTTATTTGAAAATTTATGTTTGAATTAAACTTTTATATAAAGATTATTTTTAGTGAAAATTAAAGATAAATCTGCTTCGTTTACTAATTAACGTGTCGCATGTGCTTCTCCCTATCACGCCAATCCTCCGCCTCAGCCCCTGGTCGTGAGTTTGATGCTTTTTTTGGTTGACCTGAGAAGATGATTCTAGGACGAAGCAAATCATGTTTTGGCTGCTGCTTTTCCACGGATTAGTAGTTATCCGTCTCTTGATTCGGCGTTATCCTTTCATTTGCTATGTTGATCATCATATGGTTTTCTTGTGTACTACACATTCCTGAAAACTTTGGTTAATGTTCAGGAATTAAATCTGCCTCTTTTCGAGAAGTTTCTGCTGAAATTCTTCTATCCGAGTTGCTCGCATGTTGTGTTTCTGTTAAGTCCCGGTTTCATGATGCGACTTGTTGGAGTCTATTATGTTGCAGTCTGTGAAATGTGATTGGAACTGTGTAATCACTTTTGAGTCCGTTGCAATCTATGTTTCATAGATATTGAGCAATGAGCACTGTTTGTTCTCTCTGGGTAGTGAATCTTAATTAGAAAATGATTTTGGATTTCGATGGGCAGGTCGAGTAACATCTGGACGTACTCTTTAGGAGGGATTGGAGTCACACACTACTTGAGGGAGTGATCAGAATCGCGTATTGTTTATTGGATTTAGTGTGTGTTTTGAGTAAATTTGATCGCATTTTGATATGGGTCAATGATTTCAGATTGGTGTGCCTTTGAGTTTAATTCAATCTATGTTCATTAGAGATAAACGTGGTATAATTACTTTCTCAAAATTCATAAAGGGTGAATGAGAAATTGATGCTCACAGTGTAGGGTTTGATGCATTTAATGTGGTTGATTGTAGCAAAAGTTGCTAAAACCACAGGAAAGTTTGTGTTGATGAAAGAGTAGCTTATAAGTGTGAATGTGAGGATAAGGGTTGGGCTCCTTAGGAGTACCCAATTTTATGTATAGGAGAGGATCTACGCTTTCCTTGGTTAACACACATGCGCGTCGGACCGGGCCGCTAGACCAACCCAAAATCCTTTCCCTCTCCTTTCTTTTTGCTCTGCAAAAGAACGCGCCAAGGACTCTAAAAAAACATACTCTGATTCCTTTATGCAAAACACGAGCATATCAACGTGCTTTGCATTCTCTTCACTCCTCTTTTGTGCGTTTGTGCAAACAGCAATTTGTGTCTTCTTCCTTTCGTATCAAACGTTCAAAGACACTAAAGGTAAATACATCACCAAGGACTCTCAAAAAACATATTGTGATTTCTTTGTTCTCTTCTCCTTTGTGCGAAACATGAGCGTATCGACGTATTTTGCATTCTCTTCACTCTTCTTTTGTGCATTTGTGCAAGCAGCAATCTGTGTCTTCTTCCTTTCGTATCAAACGTTCAAAGGCACTAAAGGTACGTTTGGCATATGATCAAGTTGCACTACTTGATCATATGCGTTTGTCGTTGTATCTTGGGGATTGATTACCGTAACCCGTGTGCATAGAACAGGGCAAATTGACCTTAAGAAAAGAGTATTTTCACTCGCCTCGACATTCTGTTCTCTCCTTCTTTACTTCACCATTTCTTAGGCATTATAATCAAACTTATAACACTGTTTGGGCAGTGAAATCGTTGAAGGTGAGACCGACGTTGTCTCCTTTGTCGTTCTTGATTTTATTTTATTTTTATTTTTTTAGCATTGTTTAGAAGATGGTCGTGACAAGTGCACTATATTTCCATATATAAACACTGTTTATTTCGAGAACGACGACGACATAAACCAATGACGAGGGGCATATGCGTGTTGTTTGTTCCGAAGACGAATGACGACGATGGCAGACCACGATTAGATTTAGGGTTATAATTAGGGATGGGATGATTATTGTAATTTGGAATCTATTGTAATAAATTATTATAATCTATTATAATAAATTACTTTCATATTTTGTCTGAGGACAAATAGAACTATGATTTGAATTTATGAACTAATTCGTAATAAAAATTTTGTACTATGATTTATTGATAATTAATAAAATAAAGAGCATTCTATTGGTAATTCTCTCTTCTTCTTTTTTATCGTTGAAGGTTTGTAAGAGAAAGAAAAGAAAAAAAAGGGAGAAATAATGATAGTGGGATAAGTTGATATGATAAAACAAAAATTAAAGATGTTTTGGTTTTTGGGGAAAAAAAATTCCAAATAAAAAAATAAAGTAATTTTTGTAGAAAATTCAAAAAAAAAGAAAAATGTTGTCCTTTTTAAGGGACGGAGGCAGTAATAGTTTTTACTAGGGATGAGAAATCGATAAAAAATGAAAAAAAAAACGATATCGGATAACCGAAAAAATTCGGTTTCTCGAAAATGAGGAACCCGAAACCGAATCGAATTTAACCGATTTTTCGATTTCGGATAAGCAAAATAAATTTTGGTTTTTAACAAATAATGCAAAAAGACCGAAATTTTAAAAAATATATATATTTAGGTTATATAATATAGGATTTGTGTTTGGAAAAATCGAAATTAAAAAGAATTAATAGAATTTAGAAAAAATATTTTTGGCATAAAGAAATTGTCATATTTGCCATTATATTGATATAGTTTAAATAAATAAAAATAAATAAACTTTGGTTATTCGGTTAACCCAAAAATCGAAAAACTTACAAACTTGGAGATCGAATTTGGACTAAAAATCGAAAACTAAAAACTGGAAAAATCAAAAATCGAAAGCGAATCAAATTTTCTGTTTGGTTAACATCGATTTTTCGATTTTCGGTTTATTCTCCTCACCACTAGTTTTGAATGTGTGTATATTTCGATATGAACTTTGACCCTCGTTGTGGGACAATCAAATAATAGTTTGCACAAATTTATCGCGAATTTTAGAATAAATTATTATATATTTTCATATGATGGAAGTTACGGGACAATCGAACATTGATAAATGTAAAAAAATAAAACTCATTAGAATACGTGCTAAATGTTGAGGTTGTCGACGACTTCATATCCACGATGGATGTGGTCTATGCTCACCAAGTACATGGGTCCCGCTCCCCGGTGAGCGGACAGGGGTCCATGGAGAAGTGCCCCTTGACGAGAGTACGAGGGCAGCACCCTTGTGGATAAGACAGTATATCTAATATGATATAATATCGTAAAAGCATCAAACAATGAACAATGAACGTATATAGCTTGGCGCGGGCCGTGCTTGATGACCACGAGTCGTGCCTAAGGACAGAAGGATATTGCTAAGCACTGCCAGTGAAGAATGTGCACAAATGCACGGGTTGTGCATGGTTATGGAGCACGAGCCGTGCCGGTCCGCACGGCCTTGCCAGCTTGAAACATAAAGTATCTGAGCATGGCCCATGCGAGGTTGTGCGTAGGTGACACTGGTGATGTGTGTGTAAAGACATATAATTTATCGATATAAATCTATTATTTTGTTGTGTTTGAGTTCTTTACATTGCGTTTTTAGTTTAGTTCGTGTCTTTAGACTTACATACTGTTGTTTCTTTGTTTTTATAGCCGATTTGATCATGTCAAGACATAAATGAATCTTTGAGTTGATTATGGGAGATCATTACAAATGATAAAGTGAAGATGAAGCTTTGACGAGGTCTTGCACGTGATTTGAAGATGTTTTTGTTGATTCAAGACGATGATTTAATACGTTGATCATTTGTGGATGTGTTCGTGATAATTTGGTGATGTTTCTATGCCAAGTGGATGTGTTTTAGAGCTGTAACGACTAAGTCTAACCCATGTAATGATCATTACAGCCTTTGAAGATCATTCCTGGAGCACTAAGCAGTGTAACGACCGTTACGACCATATATCGTGTTTTTCAGAGTTTCAAAGCTATGTAATGGCAGTTACAGAAGACGCGTAATGACCGTTACACAAGTCAATTGCAAGATTCATTTGTTTTTATTTAAAGTTCGAACTCCTTTTGGGTTTTCTATAAATATCCATATATTTTTAGGAGAAAAAAGAAGTTTTAGGTCATCGTTTTAAGAGCTTTCGTTCCACAAAAACCCTAGGTTAGATTCTTTTGATTCTTTGCTTGTGGAGGTCGAATCAAAATGTAGGGCTTCGGATATCATCATTTTGTCATCGGATCTTCGTTATTCAACGTTGTATTATTCTCCTATCTCTGTTAATCTTATTTTTCAGTGATGATGATGCACGTTAATATGATATATGTGATGATGATAATCACCATGAGTGAGTATTCACTTTGTAGGAAAAGGATAATGAAATTCTATCTATATTAGATCATGAGATGAAGTAGATCACCTAAATCAGTTTCATATATGTTGATTGATACATGAAATCTGACCTTAATCATTGATATGTTATAAAATCAATTAGTTTCGTCACCTATTGATATTGACCTAGCTATTAATCGCATTAAGTGATTAAATTGATAGCAAATAACGGTTCATGATTTAACCTTATTGTCAGGATGTTATGATTGATTGCATGTGAACATGATAGTTTAAGCTCATTGTTATTATTGTTCATGTTTGATTTTTTCTCTTGCTTTGAATCAATTTATTTATTTTTAGCATATACAGACTCATCGGTATGTTAGGGATGAATAGATTAGATTAATTATACAACCTCATTGTTAATTAATATTCTAACGAATGTAATACTTTATGCCCAAAAATATTACAGCCAAACCTTTCTAAAATCATAAAACTATATGATATTCATCCATGATTGATCCTAAAAAGTTATAACGTAGTTAATCAACATTTCTATATTTTCATCATATAAGGAAACACCTTAATTCGCATTCTCTACAAGTCTAGATTACAATAGTTTAATTTCCACTAATTAATTAGTTTAATTAGTAAAAAATAACCCCCAAAAGTTACTACTCTTCATTAAGTTAGTAGAGTCTTGTCGTGATCCAAGTCTAAATATTGCACCAACCGTCTCTGTGGATTCGATCCTTACTATCATTACTGTAGTTAATTAGAATAAATCTAGAGTGTGAGTAAACGTATAAATATTTTAATTTGACCGTCTTGCGACTAGTGTGACAACAGGCCGTGTCACGACCACGACTGCGAGATTAGATTTTATTATAATCATATTTTTTTATATTTCTATAAATATACTCATGTTATTATAGGTCCAGAAGAGTTTTTAGATTTTGAGTTGTGAGATAATATGATCTGATACGCTCTTTAATCCTCTCTTCACATAGTGTTTTGGTACCACGGTTTGTGGTTATAAAAACGCGAAAAATTTAAGATAATTTATTTTCTCAAATAATAACAAAATTAGTATATTACAGAACGTCGTAATTCATACAATGGGGTTATAAAATTCGTTTGTCAAAAATCAAGACAAAAATATGCTAAGGATCCAAAAAATTCCATAAATTTAGTTCACAATAATTAACATTAATAATAAATAATATTATATTATAATTTATTTTGCGGGGTTAAAAGGATTGTTTGATGATATAATAAGGAAAGAATGCAAAATATGAATGAAATGCAACCCTAATATGCAAATAGGGGGAAATTCGGTTTTATCCACGAAAATATCGTATTTATACGAAAATGTCAATTTTGGCACTTATTTTTCTTTATGTCAATTTCTACTCCACCTAAATTAAATTAATTACCTACTAAATATCCGATAATTATCCACTAAAACTATTTTAATTGATTTATTTTTTTTTATAAATACAAGCTCTGTTCTCCTTGAAAAATTTCTTACAAACATAAAAACACTCCTTCTCATACAAGAGAAGAGATAAGCAAGAGAAGAGATAAGCAAGAGAAGAGAAAAAGAAGAGTTTGAGGAGAAGAAAATAAGGTCGAGTTCTAAGGCGACGAGGATCCTTCACCATTAATAAGAGAAGATGATCATCTTGTTTAGAAATTTTGTGCAAAATCATAGGCTCTATGATAAATTTGATTTTAATATATATTGAATTTTTACATGTCTAGTTTTTGATAAAGTTGTTAGATCATGATTTGAAATTTTGAATCTCAAGATATAAATCAAAACGTGCGAATATATTAATCTATAAAATTGATTATAGGGTTCACTTTGTGACTTGATCTGAAATTACACAGAAATAGTTAGAAAATGACCCTTATATCAATAGAAAGCCCTTGAAGTCTAATTTTCATAACAGTTTAAAACTCTAGATTTGAAGTTGTATACAAGGATTTATGAACTAATTAGTGAAGTAAGGTCAAACTGTCTGATCTAACACAGGAAATATAAACTTGAACGAATAAATTGTTATTAACGTTTCATGATGGAAACTCTAATTCTATGAAAAGTTATAGAGTTTAGTTTATATAGAATTTCACAAAATAATTTTTGAAACTATATAAATGAAGTTATAGATTTAAACGTGTAACGTGTCCAAGGGTCATGTTGGATAGAATCCAAAAATGAACCGTTGACCCTGAAACAACTCCAAATATTCACAAATATTTCTAATGATGATAAATACATAAAATCATCATTATGAACTATCAAAATAAGTACCAAAGACTTTTCTCAAAATTTGACACCACCACATAATATTACTATGACGATTTTTCAAGAAGTGCAAACAAATATGCTTAATTTCATAATGTGAATAATCATTCACGAAGGTGTGTCTTAATACGCGTATCCTATTATATTATAGGCCTTGAAGACGCTGCTCATTGTCACTTAAGAACGAGGCTGAGCATTTGCTTGTGAAGAACTGTGATAAAAGATAACATTTAGATTTATTGTGTGTGACGATGCGTATTATTATACCGTGAGTATAATAATATGCATTGCAATCTTTAGACGTAGTCACTAAATGTGGCTAATGTAAAATACTGACTGTAACTGTTATACGTTGTGTGCTAAATTCTGAGTGCTGTGGAGTTTTGTTATATGATGTATGTTATGTTTTATTTATTGGTATAATGAGGGTGAATCTGTGAAAAGAGTGTAAATTCATAATTGGTGAGATAACTTCGTGGTATAAAACATAAAGAGCGTTGTGTCTGTCGTTTGTGTTATACAGTGACTTGGTGGTGACATTCTTTCATCGACCTTAAGAGATCGTTTTGGTATGAGGATATCTCACTACAGGAAACCCTGGGCTCCGGTTTGTCTGATCCCCTTTCACAGATGTCCCTTTTATTAAAGCTGAAGAAAGCTTACTTATGAAATTGAATATGTAACGCCCCCGACTTTTCGCGTCGGAAGACACGTGAGCGACCCAATAGATTCTGTTTTCGTACCTGCCTACCCTGTGCGTCGCCTTGCACCTCTTGTGCGCATTCAATGAGGTATCGTTTTCCTGCATTGAGATAATTTGGGCCTCCCTGCAAAGAGCAACATGTGGCCCCGCCACAACGGCGTAGAAGCCGCTGCATGCATGCAAAGAGAATGGGGGACGCCCATCGCTCCCCAGTTAGTTTTCACCCGTGACATTGACTCAGATGATAATACAGGAGTGCAATGACTCAAACCTAAACCACCAAGGCTATTCAAAGATACAGATGATCGCAATGGATGAAGAAGGGACACCATGTTCGACCTTCTCAACAAATTCAAGAAAACGACCAATGATCCACAAGGGATGTCTATGCCGTCCTTATCAGTTCAAGGAGTCTATATTTCTTATTTGTTTTCTTTTCATTAGTTCACACGGATAGTGTAACTGTGCTCCACATTCTTCGTTCCCTTTTTATTAATCATTTAGCAGTCGTTTTCATTTATTTCCCCTGAGGATATATGCATTATAAGGGTAAATTTTAGTTCATTTCAACCCCAGATACCCCAACACATGTCAAACGTGATCGTTTATGCACGTTTAACGATGTATCTCCATGCGTACGTGTTATATATCTCAAATACGCATTTAAGTTTAAGTTTCGGGCGCGATGCCACTGTGCAGAAAATTTCTAGATTTTCCCCTCGTCGCGGTTGCGACCCAGGATGGTCGCGGGCGCGACAGATCTCCGGCCAAAATCTGCAGAAAACCTCTCTGCCCGTAAACGGATCGCCCAATACGCGTTTTTAAGCATCCCAATCATCATACACACATCAAACGCTGCATTAACACGTCCCAAAGCATGCACGAACATGTTTGAATCGTGTGAATGAATAAAAGAGGTGTATCGGACGAGTGAGGTTACCTCGAACGTATTTGGTTTTCTTAAGCACGCGAGCACACGGATTGATCCGTTGGCGTCCCCAAGCCGTGCTGCCGATGCTAATCCTCCCCTCCACGCTGCTGCTGTCCGTGGTCTTGGTTTGGGCGGCGTGATGATGATGAAAACGATGGAATGATGATGATGATGATGATGATGATGATGTTTTTGTTGATGATGATCTTGGTAGCGGATTAAAGCTGCCGTTGGCGGCTGCGGTGGCTGCTGAAGGTGATGGAGTTGCTGGCAAGCAAGGGAGTGTGCGGTGGTGGTTTGAAGTGGAAGTGGTTACGGGAGGGAGTGGAAGAAAGTGAGTATAGTTAACAGAAAAGAGAAAGGTGTGTGTATGTGTGTAATCCCACATTTCGTCCCACGATACGTCTCGTTCAGTCCATTATTCACCAAAATTTCGTAATATTAATCCATGAAAAATCTATTTGCATCGATAGATTTATTTCGTGTATGAAAATAAAACCTCCCGAGTCATAATTCATTGTTTTGGGGATTAAATCGATAATCCTTAGGCGCAACGTTTATAACGTTATAACAATATAACGTTATTCGTTCCTAACGTTTATTGGCGCGTTCAACAACTCATCCCAATATTCCATCGTCATATTTGATTTAATTAATCAAATAATTTTTTAGATTTAAATATATAACCTTTAAGCACGATTTATTTTAAAATCGTAACGTTATATATTCATCTCAAAACTCTCAAATTTCTCAGGTATTACAGAATAGGTCTCACCAAGGACACAATAATAACATGAGGGTATCTATTGTCTCTTTGTGATTGATATAATAGTAAGTATAACAAAGTGTTGAGTGAACTCTTGAGTATAGCAATGCGTGAGACTTGGACTGGGGATCTATTGTGTCACAGTGTCATTGTTTCAAATTGTTTGATATAGAGGTCTTGACTGTCATACCATAAAGAGTATGACGATAGTAATGATGCTGATAATGTTTGAAGTGTCGATAGATACGTAGTTTCGAGCGTTGTTACGTGGTGTTAAGTGTACTTATGTAACTAAGGTGAACCACTGGTATGCTTGTGATGATAATTGTGAATGCCGGATTGGCATGATAATTCCAAAGTGGTGGAATAAAGGACTCAAATGAACATTTTTTTTTTTCTTTTCTTACCTTCTTCTCTCGTGTAAACCCTGATAAGGGGGCCGATACGTTATTGAGCTCCTATAGCTCACGGTTACTATTTTTCTGTGTGTGTTTTTTCTTTTTTTTGTTACAGGAGCACAACTTGAAGGAGAAGTGCGACCTAAGATTTTATGCTAGATATACCTTATGTGTGAAAAAGATGTAAATTTCGCAGTAGAGATGATATTCTGAGTTATGATTGAGTGCACCAAAAATTTGTAAACTAATAATGTATAAGTGAACTTAATTTAATTTTTATGACTAAGGCAGAAAATATATAATTTTTGCCTAATTGAGAAATTGGGTCCATTGACAGTGACGTCACATATATCATTAATTAATAAGTAATGAAAAGTCGTGACGTTGCAGTGATTATTTTTTTTTTGGGTTTTTCTCCCGGTGCTAAAATTTCACATCGTTAAATTCGTGTGTTTTTATTATTATGTGTCTCGATCTAACATCTTCAAATTTTTTACGGAATAATGTCAAAAATCAAACTATCACAGATATACAGGGAGTATAATAACTTGCCGGTAAGCTTTTTTTTTTTTTTTAAATACATATTAAAATTGCCAGGTTTGGATGAAAAAATGTGTCTGGATTGTGCATCTCAAATAATACTACTCCTACTAATCCCAACATTTATAATACGACCACTGCCATATTACTTTTGTCTTATCTATTTGGATAATTATTTTAGATAAGTTTAATACACCTACTCACACTAGGGTAAAATTAGATAGTTATGCAGTTTAGCATAACTACAAGTAGAGGTGTAGACTGAAAAGCAATTGGATCGGATTCTCTAATTGATAGGTAAGAAATTGTTTAGTATCATTTTTGTTTTTTGTTTTTTATTTTTGTTTTCATTGGTTGATGAAAACAAAACTGTTTGATATCATTTTTGTTTATTTTCTTTTAAGGGATGAAACAGATATAGAAAACAGAAAATCATATGATTTTCTGTTTCTATTTTTTATTTTATTTGAATATAATATTAAGATTTTTTTTATACATAATCATTTTATCTTGTAAAGTGATTTTAATTCTTCCTACTAACTTTTTATTTTTGTTACTAGTTTTATTTCTTCAATTTTTAATAACAATATCAAAAACATCCCTAAAAAAATTGATATTGAACAATTACTCGTTAGATCATCTCACCAAACAAATGATCAAAAGAGAGTGAGATGCCCATTACAATACTACAAATTTACAATTGAAAACCGATAAAAGAGAGAAGGAAAATTACCCTGAGATACCACCTAAATAATTTAGGGTGATTTATCCAAAATTACAAATAATTGAAAATAATTTCAAAAAACTACATAAGGGATAATAATTCCAAATACATACAAATTTAAAATATAAAGTCCTACACTTCCTTCATCTCATATCCATCACCAACATCATTGTCGGACCTCTCACCGGAATCCGACGACGTCGTCGGAATCATCGTTGGAATCTTTGCCGGAATTTGACGACATCACCGGAATCTTTATCGGAATCCGACGACATCATCATAATCTTCGTAGGAATATTTGTCGTTAGAAGATAGTACTCGTTCTACTCAACACAACAACAACAATCCAAAACAGTACAAATACTTAATTGACGTTTTTGTTTGGATCATGATTCTTCTGCCGCTCTATTTCCCATATAAGACGCTCTGTTTTAGAAATAGAGCGTCTGTGTAAAAACATAGAGCGCCTGAAGGAAACAGAGCGCCAGTGCAAAAACACAGAGCGCCTGAAGGAAACAGAGTACCTGTGTAAAAATACAGAGCGACTGAAACAAAAATAGAGCAGCTGAAATTGGACATTGCTCAATTCAATCTCGTCGAGGTTTGCTCTCTCGTTTCCACATCTAGCAACTAGCTTCGTTCTGTCAAAAAAACACAAAATTTTTACAACAAAATCGTTTAACATTTGATCAACATTATTCCTCTCAGACATTTTGTAATACCCCAAGGAAATGCTTAAATTGTTTGATAGTATTATCTATAACAACAAGGTGCATCTTCCTTTTCGGTAGCCCATCACTTTAGAACTCCGTAGTTAAGCGTGCTTAATGTGGAATAATGCTGGGATGGGTGACCTCCTGGGAAGTTTCTCAGGACGTGCGTGAGAGAGGGCAAAGCGCACTGAAAGAACTACTGTTGGTCTGTGAGTCCAGTTGTCAGCCTGACGAGCGCTTCTTGATAACGATCCGGTAGTAAGGATTTGGTCGAGGCGTTACACATTTCGTCGAACACCTTCCTTGCATCCCCCACCGTCCACATTTCACATATAAATCCACTTGAAAATCCCATGAACCTATCAAACTAGTGTTGGTCTATGAGGTCAGTTGTTAACCTGATGAGCTCTTCTTGATGACGATCCGGTAGTAAAGATTTGGCCGGGGCGTTACACATTTTGTCGAACACCTTCCTTACATCCCCCACCGTCCACATTTCACATATAAATCCACTTGAAAATCCCATGAACCTATCAAACATTGAAAGAGGAGATTATGGGAGGACGAGAGAAAAACATTCGAATTTTATGTTTTGGGAATTAAACTCCCGCATTGATGTTTTTGAAATTAATTTTCCCAAACTGTATGTTTGGATAATTTTATCAATAATTTAATTAGCATGAAGTATCACCCCTTCTTTTTTTCCCCTAAAGTACCTCTCATCATTTTTTTTTCAGATTTGTTTTAAAACGTATTATTTTATGAGATTTTTGAAGATTTGATTTTGTTCCTTTCCTTTTTATTTTGAATTTCAATCTTATGCATTGGGAAGTTTATTAGTAGAATGGTAAGATCTCACTTTTTTTAAAATCTCACGCTTTTTAAAATTACTATTGTACACCTTTATACCAGGTTGCAGGAGAAATCATTGTACGGGTTGAAGCAGTCGTCCCGACAGTGATATCACAGAATTGACATCTTTATAGCAAGTATTGGATACACACTGTTGAGAAAAGTAAGTGTATGGTGCAGCGGAAATTACCCAGCACTTTTCCCTCTTTGCGCTATAAAAATGGGATAAATAAATAGCCCAAAAATAAATGGAACCGACACCAAAATTTTACGTGGAAAACCCCTTTAAAAATAAAAAAGGGTAAAAACCACGGGACCGTTGCGATATCAAAATATCCATTAAAGAGGGATTACAAATATCATCCCTAGACTGTGCTAGGGGATTACAATCACCAGGATAACTCTTACTAATTTTTCTTCTCTATCGGGATAAAATTATACCCGTAGAGGATACCCCTCAATACCCAAACTGGGTATTTTTCTTACTCTTCTGGTACTGTTTTTGTGTTTGATGTGTTGTATTAATTTCCTGCCCCTTGATGCCTATTTATAGTAAATTGAGGACGTCCCTATTTTTTTCTTCGCCACGTTAAATTGATATGCCGCCTTATGAAT
>JAOVYX010022283.1:0-14798 GCA_035668315.1 Drosera spatulata | reverse complement strand
GGCATCGTCCTTAACACACTTTATCTGACCTAAATCCTTAGTTCTTCTGTCTCTTGATCTAGCTAACTTAAAGACTTCTTTTTTCCTTTTTTTATGTTCAGTCTTTCATACAACTTCTCATACGATTTATTTTTTGCATTGCTCACAGCATATTTAGCTTCTTTTTTTGCGCGTCTATATTTCTCAAAATTTTCATCGCTATGACATTTAAACAGAGCCTTGTAACATTCTTTCTTATACTTTATCTCATCTTGAATCTCGTTACTCCACCACCATCTCTCTTTATCCAATGGTGGTTGGCCCTTGGATTGTCCTATGTCTCCTTCGCTACACGTCGGATACAATCAGTCATCGCATCCTACATCCCACATCTCATATGCACTCCCGTTAAATGTCCATGGACCTTCTCTCAACAACCTCTCTCTGAAAAACTTTTGCTCATCTCCTTTTAAGTTTCACCATTTTGTCCTTGTGAGATTAAATTTTGTTTTCTTCTTCTTTTCTATTTGAGACAAAAATACATTTATAACTAACAAACAGTGCTGAGTGGTCAAACATTCTCCTGGGATAACCTTACAGTCCTTACAATCGTTCAGGTCTCTTCGCCTCATAAGATAGTAATCAATCTGAGATTTGTATAAACAACTCTTAAAGATTATCAAATGCTCTTCACATTTTTTAAAGAAGGTATTCGCAATTATAAAGTCACATGTCACAGCAAAACCCAATATACTTCTCCCTTCTACATTTCTCTCACCAAAACCAAATCCTCCGTGAACCTCTGAGTAAACATCTTTCTCCTCACCGACATGTCCATTTAGATCCTCATCAATAAAGACTTTTTCTCTCTCAGGGATCGACTGTATTACTTCATCCATGTCTTCCCAAAACTGAACCTTAGCATCTTCTCCAAGACCTGCTTGCGGGACATAAGCACTTACCACATTAATCATGTCCTTCCCATTCAACACCTTAATAGAAATCACCTTATCTCTCCAACGCTTGATACTAACCACATTTTCTACCAACTCTATACGCATAATTACACCAACTCCATTCCTAGTCCGTCTTTGATCGTAATACCATAGCTTGAACCCCGCATTTTGAATAAGCTTAACCTTATTTCCGGTCCACTTCTCTCTTGTAAGCAAACGATATGAATCCCCTTTTTAACCATTATGTTTACTACCTCTAAAAGTGTTCCATTCAAGATCCCAATGTTTCAACTAGCTAAACGAACTCTATTTTTCTGGACTAACTTCTTTAACCGCATCCGTCTGTGATGTTGGAATCCTTGCTCATTTTTCACTACATCCAGGCGTCGATGTAGCGGCTTTTGCTCATTTTTCGAAACACTCGAGCCGTGCAACACGTCGCTGCTGAGGTATGCCTCAAGAAAATTTTCACAAGTCGTATTCATGTTGAGAGATCCAACGGGACTTTTTACGTGTTGGTTGTCGACTACCTAACACACAACCCTCACCATTTTATCCGGATTTGGGACCGGTTAGGGACGGAATAAAAATTCGTAACCTAGGTAGGTTTAACAGAACACTCTAGTCATTTAAAAAATTTTAATCTTCAGTTAAGTAAGATATAAAATATCAATTTATCCTAAACATTTAAAACATTACTTAATAAATTAACTTATCCTCAATCTAAAAATTTAACAATTAATTTAACTTTGTGATCAAAATTAAAAGTGAAAATTATCAATAAGTGATGGTTTTCAATCTTATTTACCAAAAGGTCATACATATTTATAATTTACCAATTGATTTTATAAAGAAGTAAAAATAAATCACCTTCCCACTTTTTCACTTCTATGCTCTTTTAAAATATTCACATTCCTTTCTTGTTAACACCTTTTCCTTTTTGATTTAAAATTTAAATCATGATTTTCTCCTACCTCTCTGTCGTCATCTACATCACCAAATATCGAAGACCATTCACGCCACCTCTAAGTGGAATCGTTCACCATCGACTAAATAGAACCCGCCTCCTAGGTCGACGATCGAACTGATCTCCTCCCCACACTGTTCAAGGATGAGTGTGAGCTTTTGGATCTCAAGAATCGGGCTCCCAACGGTCGGCTACCTCAAGGGTTGGTTTTTTTAAAGAGGATTTAATGTTCTTTTGGGCTAAATTGGTGAAAGATTGGGGTTTTTAGTTTCTTATTGCTTTTTTGGGCATGGGGGTGATGTGATTTTGGAATGTTTGGATTTGTTTGATGGGTTTATGTGCTATTGAAAACTTAGGTGCATTGTTTTGTAAAGTTGTCGTCAACAAATGATGGACGTACTGTTGAAAATAATAAAAGTATTGTCGGTGACGACGACGACAAGAGTTGTGAAAGAGTTAGGATTTGTCATTGACGATACGCACTGTTAGGAGCATTGTCATTGACAATGATAACGGGATTTGTCCAAGAATTAGGATTTGTCGTCAAAGATGAGCGTACTATTAGGAGCATTGTTAGCGACGATGGCGATGAGTTGACGATGAAAGTTGTCTAAGAATTAGGATTTGTCGTCAAATATGGATGCATTGTTAGAAGCACTATCAGTGACGACGACGATGGGATGACGACAAAAGTTGTCCAGAATCAGGATTAGGATTTTGTCCAAATGATTGGAAATCGGGATTATTTTACTTTTTTATGTACCAATTAATGGATCCAAATATTTTTGTTTTCTTAACTCAAACAAAGGAAAATTTAACTAAGATTTTTTTTATTGGTAATAAAATCTTTTGTTTTTGATAGATGACTAATTGGTAAATAAGATAATTGGGTATAATCAATTGGTAAATAGTTTTGTTTTTAATGACTAATCGGTAATTCTCTCAAATTAACCAATCATAGCAATCATATATATCAATATGTTATATGATAAAAATAATTCGCACTTATAACAAAACTAAAAGATTCTCTATGCAATCGTTTTAATTATAAATTATATCTTATATTATGAGTATTGAAATATAAGCAATCTATTAAAAAAATCATATATATCTTCAATACTGAAATCAATTCATTTATAAATATTGAAATGTATAATAAAAAGTCTTCAAATTATATTTGTATTGTTATATATGTCCTGAATTGGGTTATCTTGATTGAATAAGACTAATAAAAAATTCAAAATCTTCTAAATGACATCGATAAAATTATATTTAAATTAATCTAATCTTATTTTTAACTATATGATTTTTTTACCATGCAACACATAGGTTAGTATTCTAGTAACTATAAAATAACGATTACTTCCAAAGAACTAAAAAAGTACTAAAGTAGGCAACCCTTGATTAGTCGGTGTAAGTTGGTCCAGGACTTGAGCTGTGTCTATGATGCATAGGCATGAAGCATTATGTTGGTTGTTGGGGGAAAAACTAAAACCAACGCCAAACCCAGTTTTCACGTATTGTATAGGGTCTAAGGAGGATAAGATGTGTGCAGTCTTTTTCCAATTATAAATTACGGATAGGCTGTTTCTGATATCGTAATGAAAAGAAGAAGAAAAAGAAGAAGAAGAAGAAGAAAAGGAACACGAATGCCACTAAAAATATTTAAAATGAAATAAAACAATAACATGGGAGTACATGAATATAAAAATAGAAATAAGTGCAGAGATAGAAATGAATATAATCCTATAGGGACTCAAACTTTATCATGAAAACAAACCGCTAAAGCTACCCCACCATTGTTTTTTTTTTTTTTTTTTTTTTTATCCCCCTGAAGCTATCCTACTACTATAATCCTGTTGCGCCAAACAGACCAATTTAGGTCAATGTCACATGTCAGTTCGAGTAGGATCATATCTTGCTTAATAACTCCGCTCATATGCTTCTTCGATCTCCCTCTACAATCTATCCTGTTTACTTCCCTTCGACTCGATAGATTCACACGTTATCGGGTCTTTTGGGTCTCTATGCATATCATGATCAAATTGTCTTAATCTTGTCTCTCGCATTTTATCATCGATAACGGCCACCCCCAAACGTTCTATCGTTTCGTTTGGAATTTCATCTTTAATGAAATCCCATACATCTAGCGCAACATCCTCATGTCTGTTGCATGTATCTTATCCACTTGTGCTTTCTTCATAAGCCAAAATTTCACTCCAGACAACATTGCTAGCCTTATCACCGTGCAATAGTACTTACCCTTAAGTTTTAAGGAGATCTTTTTGTCGCACAATATTGCCGAGGCTTCTCTCCATTTATGCCAAGTGTCAACCTGCTGTCATACGATGTATGATATCATCATCAATCTCTCCATTTTCTTGGATGACAGAACCTAGATATTTGAAGGAGTTCGTATGCGGGATCACTTCTGAGCCAAATCTGACCTCTGAGTCATGAGCAACCGAGACTTCAATAAACTTACACTCCTTCCTTGTATTCAGTCTTCATTTGACTGAGTCTAAAACCCTTCGTCTCCAATATTTTCCGCCATCTTCCTTTTTTGTTTCGTCAATCAAAACAATGTCATTTCCAAACAACATACACCAAATAGAGAAAATGGATGATGGTTGGAAAAAGTGCTTGTTCAAGATTACTGTTGCATGCTTTATGGAGTGGACAGTGGGGATGTGCATCACTTATTCTTCATGTGCCTTTTTCCCTCTGACTTAAGTGTAAAGCTGGTTTTGCAGTATATTATATAACACTGCAAATTTTGCTATACAAATCTAGATCTTGTGGATAACAAAATACCGTGGACAAATCAAACACTTGCAGAAGGAGGGAATAAATGCGTTGATAGTTTATGTTCTCTGGAGAGAGAGGAGGGCCAGTAGAATTTTCACTTTTTGTGGTAAAATTTGAGTTGTAGCACATGTGATCACCTATTGGTAGTGATTGTCTTTTACTTTCTGGTTTTTGTTTGATGGAATAGGAGGGGATACAAGCTGCATACGTGCTTGGTTTCATGAGAGTAGGTTCAGGGGCACAGCCAGAATCTTTTGTTAGGGTAGGAATGGAGCACAAGACCAACAAACAGAAAATGGAAAATAGAACAGTATACAAAGCGAAACAAGCATACTTATTTGGACCAGGGGCATACCAGCTACCATAAGTACTAACCAACGTGGAGAAACGGCTGAGCTGGAATGCCCTGCTAGAAAATAACCTCAAAGAACATGTGTAGATTTATCGTCTAAAGTCTATACAAATTTATTAGCCCCGGATCTTACCATGAGTAGTTGTATCTCTTACAAGGAGTGCAGGTTAGATTTTACTATAATCAAGATTCACTGATCAAGATTCACACTCTTTCTAGATAGTTTATTTGTTGTATCTACAAGGAACAGACGTGAAAGACAAGCTTAAGCAGCTCTAACTAGTTTCTTAGCAGGGGACACAATGATAGAATCTTTACATGTTTATCTGGCGGAACTCAATTGGTTTCCTTGATCGAAGTGTTTCGATCTTTCCAGGACTAATTCGGTTGAATTTCTCTACGCTGTATCAACATTGGAATCAACATGTAAATTGAAAGTATCAGAGGATTGCCTGGTAAGTGCATGGAAAGGGAAGCCAGATGCACATTCCGATCTGCAAGAAAGGGGGCTGAACCTCATTTCGGAAGGCAAATATGCGCCAGTATTAGTACTGGCTGGTGGAAAACAAAAGATTCAACCTCTTGCTGGCCTTGAAGACCTGGATAAGCTACTCTCAGAACAGAACAATTTTGTACAGGTGCTATCTATTATCATAGTGTTGTGTTACTCCATCAACTTTTGTGACCTATATGCTGGACGATTGCATCTTTCTGATTGATTTGCTTCTACTGTTATCTTGGAGGTTTGTTTCTCGCTGAGTGATCCATTGCTAGGTATGTTCATATGAATAGATCGGTCTCAGACAAGGCTAAATTTGAATATGCAAACGCTGTATACGTTTGGTTTTATATTGCTCAAGTAAATGAGGCAAAACCAAATTTCTTGTGTTGAGGTTAAAGTACTTCATGTGCAGTTCTGTTTTTCTTGATTCATCTTACGCATTCTTACTCCTCCAACTGAGTTTGGATTCAATGAGAAAAACAAATAAGGTCAATGGTGAAGGTCTGGATTGTAGTTAATTTGGAATTTCGAACCCTTATCTCAAGAAGGAACAAATTAGAATTTTTTTTTCGCTCTGCTGCTGATTAGGAGCTCACATCATGACACTGCTTGTACTTTTTTGCTGTTTGACACCTTGATTGCCCATTTATTTAGTCAGTGACTGTTTATTCCAGAATTCTATGAACATGAGCGAGTTTTTGTTCAACTTTTCTCAAGAGTAGTTTTTTCAATATGGTATGTGCGCTGGTTGGCTATTCTCATACCAATTCTTTCCTCTCTTTTGTATTTTTCCACCTTCAATCAGACAACTTCGACTCCGGTGTTTTTTTATGGTCGACGCCATAATCCTGTTAGGTTTATTTGCAACATGGAAATAAATGTTTTGAAGCATTACATTTTTTTTATATATCTACATGTATATGGGGAAAAGAGGGGTTAAAGAGCCTACAGCCATTTTAGTACAGGGATTTGTGCTCCGAGAAAACATGTGACCCGTGCTTTTACCCTAACAACTCATACTCCGTAGGTCACATGGGCTTCAAGCACAAGTCCCTGCAGCCAATTGCCGTAAAAATATGTGTATTCTATGTGAAAATGAAGGTAGTATCGAAATATGCATGTGTATGAGGACTAATTGTAACAATGTGTTTTTGACCAACAGAGTTTCAACCAATCGGCCTTGATCAGTTTAATTGGTCTTCTTAAACCGTGTAAGCATGATTGATTCCAGATCAATCTGGTGACGATGTCCTTTCCAATATTGGATTAGCCTTGCCCTTGCCGTCTGTTCTGTGCTTCTGTATCATTTTCATTTGATTGCACAGCATTGGGAAAGTTGCTAGCACTTTCATTGGGAAAATCTCCTCAATACAGACATGCAAATTTGTTAAAGTTGTTCTTAGTCCTTTCGTTTAATTCTTATTCTTATTCTTGTTATTCTTATTATTATTTACCGGATTGGTTGCTTTGCAAATGCATGCAGTAAACAGTTGTTTGATGTTCAAAAGCTACGGTCCCCCTAGGGACGCATGGTGTACCTTTATCTGCTAATGGGATGATTGCCTGTATTGCAGGCAGAATTGCGTGCAGGTGTTCCTTTAATTGCAATTTCCTCGAAACTTGATGCTCAATCTGTGAAGGAGTTATTTTTACATCACGATCACTTTGGGTTTGACTCCGAAAAGGTAGGCTAATGTTAGTTAACCAAGACCATTGTCCTCTGTTTTACTGTATAGTGTTGAGTTCAAAAAAACCCTATTGTCAAACTGACAGGATATTGCTTGAGGATTCGCATTTTAAGTATCTTACACTTCCCCTGGTTTTTATGTTTTATTTCTCATGGCTCTGTTATAATGCCGTGCGTTTGCAATTTTATGTCATAACCTAAAGAGCAGGCTTCTCTTGCCTTTCTCATGATAGGTAATCTTCTCCATCCATTTCAATATTTGCCTTGATGTCTTATCCTGCTGTCAGGTCTGGCTTATAGAAAACGAGAGGCTACCAGTAGTCAGCAGTTTGTCAAAAGAACAAAAAAAGCACAAGATTCTGATGAAATCCCCTTGGGAGATATTGCAATCACCTATTGGATCGTCTGGGATATTGATTTCATTGTCATCCAATGATGTCTTGGAACACCTGGTGGAGTTGGGTGTGGAATATTTAGAGGTCAGCATAAAACTAGATGACTTCCCCTTGGCTCCTTTTGATATAATGCCTGTTCCGATAATTGAACCAATTTTGCTCACTATTCATGCTAGCTCTTTAAAAGCAAGTAGAAAGAAATATGTTGTCACTATTATCCTCTTGCAAAATCCCCCCAAACTATTCACTGTATTTCTGTTACTTTTTTTTAAAAGTATTTTCTGCATGTCCTACGCTCCTCCTTGATCACCTTTCAGATGCAGTTAAATTGTCAAAAGAAATGGCTCTTTGGTAACTCAGCCTAAAATTATCAGCCATTTCATCCACCAGAATTTTAATTTTGGAGAATATTATCCTAGACCACCAAGATGCTCGTTGGTGTTGTATTTCAACCAGCTTATTACCATCAAACCCAATTGTCAAGAAGTCTAGGAATGACTTGAAATATAAGATGCTTTTCTCAACAGTCACTTCTCTGGATATTGGCATATTTGATGTTCTGATAGTGTACATTACACAATGCTGGTTTAGTGCTGTTTTGTATAGTTCAAGCAACTTCATTTAAACTGAATTCTTACCAAGTTAAGGTGTTGGATCGGTTTTCTTGTGGTAATTGACTTCACTAACTATTGGTTCTTTTGCTTCTTCCAGCTCTGTGATGTCAATAACGTCAGTTCTTTCTCTAATCCTCTACTACTCGGATTCATGAACTCACATGGCGCTGAAGTCGCCATCCAAACCATGAAGGGTGGCCCAACCCTTGATGAAAACTTTCACATGATTCTCTCCATGCAGTTCCTGATTAAGATGTTGGAGCATATCAATAAACTTCAGTTTCACGCGACCCTGAAGCGTAATTCGCATATTGAGTTTATTGACAAGAACTGGATTGATGTTGATCCTTCATCAGCGAACTCATATGAGTTTGAATCTTCCATACACGGTTGGTTGATGGCTTTTACTCCCGTAAAGGTCTCTGTTGTGGAAGTGGAGCAGTGAGTTATTAAGCCGCAGTAGCTTCAGGTAAACGTTCAGCTGACAGAATGATTCAGATAAGGTAAGATTATTTAGCAGTGCTCAGGGTCATTGTGACCATTTTATGCCTTTGCTGGCATCATATCTTGTTGGCTTCTCTTCTTGTTGGCTGTCAATCTGTCATATGTTGTTAAATATGTAGCAGTGCATACAGAGGCTGTATTGTACATTAACGACCCATTGTGTTTATTTGTTGGTCCACGGATAAACTTTGTAACTCGTCACCCTATGCTGCCTTCTTTTAAAAGGCTGGTTCTG
Source organism: Drosera spatulata (assembly GCA_035668315.1). NCBI lineage: Eukaryota > Viridiplantae > Streptophyta > Magnoliopsida > Caryophyllales > Droseraceae > Drosera > Drosera spatulata. The sequence goes on along the minus strand of JAOVYX010022283.1, from coordinate 5,799 downwards.
AAAACTTGGTTACCGGAATATCTGTTATTCATGCATCAGCTAATTTCTCGTCATATTCAACCTTACTAGCAGGTGGCACTCCTGTTGTGATTGTGAAAAAAGATGGCGAAGAATTGTATGGAGTTGGGAAATGAGAAATGGTGAAGAAAGTGCTTGAATAATTTATACTCTTTCTATTTCATTCAAATTACAGCAGTTTGATCAGACATGATAATTTATGTGTATTGAATTAATAAGAAATGATAATTTTGTTCTTGTGAGTGTGTGAGATAAAAAGGTGAGAAAAAAGAAAGAGAAATGATGATGTGTAGATTGATGTGATATAAAATAGGGATAGTTTGATATTTTTAAATAAAAAAATTTAAAAATAAGGAAATATTTTTAATTTGAATAAAATGATAAGAAAAGTGTAATAATTTGAATGTGATGGAGAAAATATTACGATTTAGTCCATGAGAGAGCTTACCCACTCTCTTTTAAATAATCCTCAACAAGTGCTCAAATACGGGAACCGTAGCAGAATTATTGATCGACAATATCGCTTATTTTTTCTATCCTATTTATTTGTTATGAAATTTTTATATTGTTTTAAAATATATATAACGTTTTTTTTTATGTGAAACTTTTAGCATACGAAAGACCAAATTGTTACAATACATTTGGTGTGCAATGTCATAGGTGCTTCAAATCAATACCCTCACTAATAACAAATAGTAATGTAGTATAATGGTGAAGGACTGTTTCCACGAAGAACGATGATTCAAATGATATGCAAAAATCAAGATTGTGAATTATTTCTAATTTAAAAGGAGTTGTTTGTAAGAAACGAATAGAAATGAAATAAACTAATTAATTATTGAAGTGAAATAGTTATAAGCTTGAGATCTACGTGACGAAATGTAACAGAGAGCATATAGACTACTAGATAGTGGATCAATCTCATAGACATGAAAATATTTATCTCTTCATTATAATTTGGTAGATTAACTACCACACATAAATAGTTATGATATGTATTTTTTCATATGATATTAATGATAATTAAAAGAGATAAATTAACATTAATAATAAGACCATTAAAGATTGACTAATCATTAGGTTGATTGGAAGATTAGAAATCCTATACAATCTACATCATATGGATCATAATATAATAGTTATTAATATAATAGAGATTATATCTTTCGTCATTAATATATCTTTGCTCTAAAAATAATTTTAGAGATAACTATAAGATATAAATAATATCATGTATATGACTAGGTGACCAATCTAGATAATAACATGAAATATCATAAAAATAAATACCTAATCACATGAATACCAAATACAACTGCAATAATCATGAAAATGAAGCACAGAGTCTCATGATCTACATCAATAGATCATGTTCATGTCTTCACTAATTAATCTACGCTATGATCATGATTACAAAGAAAAAAATAACAACTCGAAAATAAATGATTGAACCCATCAAAACCACAGCGATGCGATGATGATCAATGTTCTTTGCATTGTAATCATTAACATTAATCCTCGAGATGTCGATCGTAATCGTTTCAGATCTAGATCTGGTTTCGATTGAGAGAAAAGAGAGTCTCTAAATAAAAGTATGACAAATAATCTAATAAGTCTGGTACAATCCTGATAAAAATCAACCCCTATTTATGAAAAAATAATTTGAAGTAAAAAATAACTAAAAAATCTAAAAATCCACATAAAAATATTATTTGGAAAGATTCAGACACGGCCATGTGCCACCTCCACTTCATCAAGTTTGTCTTTTCTAGGCGCATCACGGACATGATGGTTATGCTTCACAGACGTGACAACCTGTTTCACGATTGTAAACACACACACTCCCTCGTTTTCGAATTTCCTTGAGTTTCATGACCTCCTTGATATCTTTCACGGCCATAAACACTTTCAAAACACTTCAAATTATCATCAAACACTTCAAATGCATTCATTTAAGCACGAACTCATCCTTCGATCTTTAAAATCATTGTTTCTGCACATTAGCCATCACACGAACGTTATCAATCATCCTCGAAATGACTCGCCATGCAAATATGAGCTCAAATGTCACCAAATAGCGATACCTACACATTAAAAATACAACAAACAACAGTACCACATCCTTGACAGCAAAAAGTAACTAAAACACAAAGAAACAAATTAAAAGACTTATAAACAAAGGATATATATATAAAACATGAGTGTTTTCACACTTATCAAACTCCCCAAAACTAAATCTTTGCCAGTTCCTAAGAAAAAATAAATAAATAGAGACTCAACTTGAAAAACAAAAAAACTTCTATAGTTCGAGCATATATGTAATCAAAGTGCAACACCATGCAAAAGATCAATTACACTAAGCACATATTGAGGGAACTAAACATCTCAAAATCATCCATCATCCCTATTCACATCACATATATTATACCCCAATCACTTCCCCCCATAATATTTTACACCATTCATTGATATTCTCGAACCGTAAGTAGATAAAATATTTTCGAAATTCATTTTAATCCTCTCCAATTCTTCTTTACAGCCAGAAATGCGTTCAGTGTGGATCGTCCCCAAAGTTCTACTGAGGTCATAAAGGAGAACGTTGATGCCAAATTACAATTCTTTTCTTTTGCGCATATAAGGCTTTTGCTTATTTTGAATGATAATTTGCAATTTCAATACTTTGCTGAGTAAAACTCAACGAAATGACTAAAACTCAAGAAACCATAAAAATGACTCAAAATGACAAGAATTAACACAAGAACATCACCACTCCCCCAAAATAAACTCTAATCTTAGGAATGTGCAATCCCTCTAGATATATAGAAATTGATGAACAAAACTTTAGAGTAGGACATGCTCATTGTTAATTACTTAGGTTGAGAAGTAGGATAGTTACATGTAGTGTAGGAAGCATGCATTAGAGCAACAGACGATCACAATTGGAGGTCAATGTGGATCACCTAGATGCAGTCTACATTAGAGAGTTGTAGATAAGTAGTTGGGATAAACATGGACAGCAAAACGTAATAAATTTGTCAGGATTTAGGACCAAAGTCTTAGTATCAAGGCCACATCACAATGCAACAAATTGAGTATAGTAGAGCTGGCTTGCAGTAGAGGTAGAAGCGGAGCTAACTAGGCAATGCAGCAAAGCTGATAGATGAATGGAAGGGGATATGAGAAACGGTCATATCGAAGATTTGAGGTTTGAAATACCATACGACATTGAAGGCTGTTGTGAGGGAACCTGTCAACATCATTGAAGCATAGTACAAGGGACAAACAGATAGGTATCAACATCAAACGGTGAGGTCATGGGTTCTAATCCTCTGAGCCCTATAAAAAGGGATTCTTTCCACTCTGAGAAGATTGACGATGATTTTGAGACTCCTTTGTAAGTTAAAAATACTCTCAAGTTGATTATGCAATCATTGTCAAGAGCTGGGTTGGAGATTTGAAGGAAGGAGTTCACTAGCCTGCCTCAAGACCACAAAGGTACAATAGAGTCCTCGAGTTAAGGTACAATCCCTTAACAAGTTGTAAACTTATAAGGGATTTCTTTGTAAGCAAAAAACAAAGAGATAATGAACTTATCTCTTGTCTAGACTACACTGGTCACCAAGGGAAGACTGGACTATACCTTCGTTGGTCAATTGACAACGATTGTCTGAATCAGTATAAATCATTGCGTGCTTTACTGTTTTTCATTTCATACATTAGAATTGTTAGAATTTGGCTTGGACACAAGGAGATAAAATCCTAAGGGCTCAAGTGTCAATTACAAACCAGTTTCGCAAGTCTGTAGTAGACCTAGTGCATACTAACCAAGACAAGGGTACACTTAGTTAGCGAAATTTTTTTGAAAATAGCCTATTCACCCCCCTCCCCTCCTCTAGGCTATTTATTGTAATTCGGAGACTACAATTGATATTAGAGCCTAACTTTATAGACTTAAAAGTTATTGGGAAGAAAATGCCTGATTTTTTCTAGACTTATTTACAAAGAAGTTACTAACAGTTTATTTTGCGAAGTTAGAATGACTCCAAAGCTACCTAAGTGTCTCAATAGTAGAAAGCCCTCAGCATGTTCCTTTGACAAGTTCAACCACTCGAAACTGAGAATGCTTGCAAACCTAGATTCAATAGATGAAAGGATGCAGGATAGAGTCCCAACTACAAGGGAGAATCTTATGGACATCGACAAGCATTTAGGAGAAATCAGTCCTATGAAGCCACTTGCCACTGTACATCCAAAAGATCAATACATAATTGAGCGGACGATGTCAGAATAGTCAGAATCGAGCTTGAAAGAGACCGAAATTGTGAAGAAAGGGGAAGGTGCAATATAGAGCCCTCATGATCAAACCAAAAGTGACGAGTTTCAGACACCACAATCATCACCAATGTTAGAGACACACTCCACTACTTCTGAGGATGTCAATCCTATGGAGATCCTGACCAAGGTTACTGAAAAGGAGATAGAAGCCATCTCAGGAGAAATAGAATCGAAGAAGGTCCTGCCTTTGAACAGTGATGATCAAGTTCAAAACCCTAACTAAGAAAACCCAGATACCATTATCGAAGTACTCAAGGACCTTGCTACTGAACATCCCTCATCACCACAAAAAGGAACTACACCCCTAATACCAATGGAGACTGATGCATCAACACAGGGGGAATCTGAAAAAAAAATTGATGAACAAGTTAAGTAAGGCCCAGGCCTTCCTGTCGAAGAGAAGAGAAGAAATTTATTATAAAGGCTTTCTTGGAGAGGCCTGTTGAAGAGGTACTCTGTTAAGAATGTGCAATCCGTCCAGATGCATAGAAAGTGATGAATAAAACTTTAGAGTAAGACATGTTCATTGTTAATTACTTAGGTTGAGAACTAAGATAGTTAGATGCAGTCTAGGAAGCATGCAGCAGAGCAGTAGACGATCACAGTTGGATGGTCAATGTAGATCACCTAGATGCAACCTACATCGTAGAGTTCTAGATAAGTAGTTGGGATGAATATAGGCAGCAAAAGAAATTAAATCTGTCAGGATCTAGGATCAAAGTCTGAGGATCAAGGCCATGTCACAATGCAGCAGATTGAGTATAGCAGAGATAGCTTACAACAAAAGTAGAAGCGGAGCTGATTGGGCAATGCAACAGAGCTGGTATGAATAGAAGGGGATCTGAGAAACAATCACATCGAAAATTTGAGGTTTGAAATACCATACGACGTTGAAGGCTATTGTGAGGGAACCAGTCAACATCATTGAAGCATAGTACAGGGGACAGACAGACAGTTATCAACATCAAATGGTACAGTCACGGGTTCTAATCCTCTGAACCCTATAAAATAGGATTCTCTCCACTCTGTGAAGGTTGACGATGATTGTGAGATTCATTTAAAAGATGAAAATACTCTCATAAGTTGATTGTGCGATCGTTCTCAAGAGCTGGGTTGAAGATTTAAAGGAAGGAATTCACTAGCCTGCCTCAAGAACACAAAGCTGTAGCATAGTCCTCAAGTGATCTATGCAAAGTTCTAGGTTCTTGCCTTAGCAAGTTATAAACTTATAAGGGGTTTCTTTGTAAGTAAAAAACAAAGAGATAGTGAATCACCTCTTGCCCTGACTACACTGATCACTAAGGAAAGACTGGACGAAGCCTTCATTGTTCATTTGAAAATGATTTTTTGTACCAGTATAAATCACTGTGTCCTTATATACTCCTGAGCCAATCGTTCAACACTCCATGTGTTCTTGACTGGTAGGAAATGTGTGGACTTTGTCAA
>JAOVYX010022282.1:0-14802 GCA_035668315.1 Drosera spatulata | reverse complement strand
GGAATCACTCTTCACAAATGGCGTCCCTGGATTTCATGGTTTCAGTGGCCAGCAACATATTTATTCCTACTTATGACGGAAACATGGCAAGGGTCGTTGAAGGTCACCGCAGGTATGTCGTGTAGTAGCTGTAAGATGATCTCACCTCAATAAGAAAAGAATAAATCCACTGTGACACGTGATCTTCGATGCTGAATCTAGAAATTACATATATCAGGAAAGAAAAAGGAAAAAAATTAGTGTAGAAGTATATCATCGCAACTACATGGAAGGATTTCTTGCATCATTTCTTCAAGTTATTTTTTTTTTTTTTTTGGGGTCATTTCTACATCTACTGAGATGAGATGAGATGAGATGAGTCCTCTAAAGTGTAGATAAAGATAACGAATAAGCAACGTTATAACATTATAATGTAACGAATGATGCTATATCGAACAAATAAATGCTAGTTGATCAGTATTCTTTCTCACAGGTACCTTGGTTTCAGAAAAACCATTTCATTAAACCGGAAAAGGCTTGTAGAGTTGGTAGATTTGCATCAAAACGGGTCGCTTTCTTGGGATGCATTTGGCATTACCGTTAGGGAAGCACATGAAGATCGGACTGGACAACCAGTTTTGCGGAGGGTTATTCCTGACAAACCTAAGGAAGAGGACTACTTCTACGCAAATCCCCAGGAGTGCCTGTGTGTAAATACAAATTGTCAAGGCACGCTATTTCCTCATAACTCAAGTCAGTTAACAGAGAAAAGGCCATAGTTCAAAAACATGGTGGCGTTTGCTCTAGTAATTTACAAAGTCCTGTGACAAGCACATCATCGTTCAAGATGATGGAAGCGAATGAATGCTGACGAAGCACAAAATTGCATCTCCATTGAGATGCTCTCAGCTATTTGTTGTGATGGCCACGATTGACTCGGATTTCAATTCAAGCTTGACTCAAATTTCACATGTGCCAGGAAGTCTGAAGGGACACCATAGCATCAGATAGAATCTGAAAACGCAGGTTCGTGAATAAGATATGTTCATTTTTTTGTTCATTGAGAATTTAAAGAGGATACAGGGAACTGTCTGTTCCGTTTTTGTTTCCTTAGTTGCTCAAGTGTAATTTATAGGAGCCACGGGAATCAAAGGGAAGATAGATCTGTTTTTGACATGTTCAAGCATTGCTTATATCAATTAAAATTGAGATTGAAGCAAGCTCTTGATCTTATATTCCTGATCACCGGTTGATGAATTCTCTTGTTGGAACTATAAAGTGGGAATAATGGCATTCAGAATTGTGTTTTCGGCTTATTTGAATTCATGGTTTGCTATGAAGATTCATTACATCCGTACAGCTTTTGCCACGAGGTTGTATGAACGACACTAGTAACAAATCCTCGATTTCCATTTGCTTCATGATACCTGTATCAATACATGACCCAGTAGAAATATCAATGGCACTCGCATTTACAACTGCAACGAGTATCCTGGGCATTCTATCTTCATAAGTGAAGCACTCGAAACTACGGTGGGCTAGATAGCGTTCTAGCACGGACACAGCTTGAATCCGCAGGCTGCAAATTACTCGATGACACGAGCAATAACAAGAACAAATCTTGAAAAGAGAATTATTATTGAATGAGTCAAAACAACCAAAGGACGTCCGCTATTTATAACAAAACCATAAGATATCTAATGACTAAGATAACAAATCATTCTAAGTTTAATCCTGATCTAACCCTAAACGAAATCTGATATAATAGAAGATAAAATCTAGAAAAACATCTAATAACATAAAATCTAAAAAATATTTAATAATATAAAATCTAATTAAATCTTTGTACCTCCTGCGTCAGTCTCTCCTTCTTTGAAAGGACTCACCCTCGAGTCGATACTTGGATACTTGGATACTGCAAGGTTATCGGTGGATAGTATGGTGTGAGATCAGAGACATTGAATGTTGGAGATATGTTCATGTCATCTGGAAACTCAATAACATAAGCATTGTCGTTGATTCTTTGCTTGACTCTGTAAGGTCCATATCGTTTGGGTTTGAGATTGTTGTAAGTTGCAGCCGGCATCCTCTCCTTTCGTACATCACCATGTCACCTTCGTCATAAATCTGTTTCCTCCGATGTTTATCTGTAGCTAACTTGAAACGATCATATGTTTACTCTGACTTAGCGCGTAGCTCTGCTTGTACGTTGTGCTTGTCATTGGCAAGTAACTCAGCTGTCGTACTGGTCCTTTGATCCTTAGGAAGTGCCACCAAATCAACAGGAATCTTTGGTTGTGCTCTATAGACAATTGCAAATGGAGCCATCCCGGTAGAGCTGTGAATTGTGCTGTTGTAGGCAAATTCGCATTGCGATAGAAATGTGTCCCAGTTCTTCGGTCGTGAGGTACAGATGTTGCGTATTAAATTGCCCGAGTGTACGGTTTACTGCTTCTGCTTGTCCATCAGTTTGTGGATGCACTGTACTGCTATATTTCAATTTAGTGTCAAACCGCTTCCAAAGAGTAGTCCAAAATGTTGAAAGAAATCGAGTATCTCCATCTGAATCTACACGCCGTTGAGTATTTGGCAATCCCAATATGAAATCCATGCTTAAACCTTGCCATATGTCTATTGGAATAGGAAGAGAAGTGTACAGACCTGTATTGTTAGCTTGTCCCTTTGCTGTTTGACAAATAAAGCAGCTTTGCACTATTGTAGCGACATCCTTCTTTAGCTTTGGCCAATAATAACGCTCCTGGACAGCTGCTATGGTTTTATCTCGTCCCATATGGCCGCTAAGACCGCTTCCATGTAGTTCACGAATGAGATGCTCATGTAAAGATATCTTCGGTATGCAAAGCTGGTTGCCTCAAAAAAGATACCCGCCAAGGATATAATGAGTAGCTGATAAGTTTTGATTGCATTCCTCCCATATTCTCCCAAAGTCATCATCTGCTTCATATAAGTCTTTAAGACAATCGAATCCAATGATCTCGATACAAATGCTCCTTTCTTTATGCAATCAGTAAGAGGGGCTGCGATACTACTAAAATTGCGAATAAAGCGTCTATAGAAATTAGCTAACCCATGAAAACTCCGCATGGCAGTGATTGATGTTGGTGTTGGCCATTCTTGAATTGCTTTAATCTTCTCCTTGTCGACGCTTATTCCATGGGCTCCGATGACATAACCAAGGAAAATCAGCCGCTCCTCCATGAAAGTACATTTCTTCGTGTTTACATATAGTTTGTTCTGACGGAGAGCAGACATCACTTGCCGTAGATGTTCAATATGTTCAGCTCTGCTGACACTATATCAATATATCGTCAAAATACACAATTGCGAACTTGCCAATAAAAGGTTTGAGGACTTGGTTCATTACTCTCATGAATGTACTTGGAGCATTAGTCAGACCGAATGGCATAACAAGCCACTCGTATAATCCCTCGGATGTTTTGAAGGTTGTCTTCCATTCGTCTCCGGGGCACACTCTAATTTGATGATATCCGCTTCTAAGATCAATTTTTGAAAATATGGATGATTCGCCAAGTTGATCCAGCATGTCATCTAAGCGTGGGATTGGAAAACCATAACGGATAGTGATCTTATTTATTGCTCGGCTGTCGATGCACATCCTCCACGTGCCATCTTTCTTCGGGGATAATAGAGCAGGAACTGCGCATGGGCTAATACTTTCACGGATGTGTCCCTTTTTCAACAATTCTTCAATCGTCTCTCTTATAACTTCTGTTTCCTTCGGGTTCATTCGATAATGCGTCAAATTTGACAAATTTGCACCAGGAATAAAGTCTATTTGGTGCTGAATGTCTCGAAGAGGAGGAAGCTCATCCGGTAAATCTTCGGATAAGATATCCTTGAACTCAGTTAGGAGTGGCTGTATGCTGTCAGGTGGGGGATGATTTGCAGAGACTTCTCCTTTCACCACGAATGCGAATACTTGCTTTGTTTCCTTAGCGTTTGACAGGAACTCATTTCAAGTGGCAACAACTGAGAGGGTTGGCTTCGTTGTCACTTTTGTTTCTGATGGCCGAAGAGCTATTTTCATGTTATTCCATTGAAAATAGTACACATTCTGGCGTCCCCTATAAGTTGCATCCACTTCAAATTGCCAAGGTCTTCCCAATAAGATGTGACATGCATCCATCTCGACTACATCACAAAGAACTTCGTCTTGGTAAAATTTGCCGAGTGATACAACGGAATTCTGCACTTCTCAGTAACTTGCACGGATGGTCCTTGTTTAATCTAGCCAATGTTATAGGGCTCTTCTTGCGGAATTGTTGCCAGCTTAAAAAATTTGACTATGGCCTTAGAAACAATATTTTCACAGCTTCCATTATCAATTATTAAGCTGCGAACACTACCATTAATGGAACACTTAGAGTGAAAAATCTGTCGTTTTTGTGACTCATCTTGTTGCTTTGGTGCTAGAAGCAGGCCTCGCACAACACAAGTGACTGGGTCTCCCTCTACCTCATCGTACATGGCATCAGCTAAGTCATCTTCAATTGGTTCGTCGTCTTCACTAGGTTCCTGCCCAACCAAGTGGACAGCCTTGCGCTCTGAGCACTGATTCGAATGATGACGTGGTTTATTGCAGCGAAAGCAGTTATCAATCATCGGCTTGGAATAAGGATAGCTTGGCTTGTTACTTTGCTTGGCAGGAACTTGATTTTGCTGATTGATGATGCTCTGAGATCCTGCTGCTTCGTCTTTTTTGCTGCTGCTAGATGTAGAAGCTGATGTACTGGTTGTCACAGCGTGAATAATCCCATCCTGCTCGTCTATAACTCTGACTGTTAGACGCCAATCGTTTTGCTTTCAATGCCATGTTGTGTGCTTCATCCACAGAGAAGACCGTCTGCAGTTCGAGTCGATCTTGAATGGAAAATTTGAGGCCGTTGATATATCTTGTTGTCTGCTGCTCTTTGCTTTCATTGAGGTTACAACGTGATGATAGTCGTCGAAACTCCTCTGTATATGCTTGTACTGTCCGACTTCCTTGAACACAATTTTGATACGTTTGAAACAAATATTGCTGGTAATCGGGTGGCAAGTAACGAGCTTGCATCTTTTGTCGCATTTTCTGCACGGATGGGTTGTTTCCTTGACTTCGTCTTGAGTTTTGTACTTGATCCCAGCACGCGGAAGCACCTCCTTTCAGTTTATAGGCAACGATCTTCACTTGACGTTGTTCTGGAATATCCATTAAGTCGAAGAATTTTTCAACTTCATAAATCCAGTCAAGGAATCCTTCAGAGGCTTCCAGAGAAGCTTGGTAGGTCGGCTTTGATCTTATAATCAGATTGCTCGTGTTCTCCTTGGCGTGGTGGTGCTCTACGTGCTCTGTTTTCTAATGGCAATACGTCGTTTTCTTCATCGCTGGACTCGTCTCCTTGTTGAAGATGTGCAGGACCTTGTCTAACTCTTGTAATCTCCTCCCTTGCATTTAAGTTCCTCCTGTTTTCTACCCCTTGAACAGCCTACTGTTGGGGTGGTTGTTGGAGCTGCATCTGCTCCATGTAAGCAACCAGACGATCAATCGCCTGCTGTTGGGCTGCGATTGCCCGAAGGTCAACCGGTTTGTCCGCTCCGTCTTCTACCATATCAGAAGCCTGCTCTGATATCACTTGATGCAGTCGAAACTATGATGGGGTACAAATCGTTCTAGCACGGAGGCAGCTTGAATCCACAAGCTGCAAATTACTCGATGACACCAGCAATAACAAGTACAGATCTTGAAAAAAGAATTATTATTGAATGAATCAAAACAACCAAAAATGTCCACTATTTAAGGCAAAACCATGAGATATCTAATGACTAAGATAACAAATCATTCTAAGTTTAATCGTGATCTAACCCTAATATGACAAAAGATAAAATCTAAAAAAATATCTAATAACACGAAATCTAATTAAATCTTTGTAGCTCCTGCGTCGATAAGTTACAATAGTTGCAAATGATAACCATCATTCTAAGACTTCTGAGTCGCAATTCGGAATAGGCATAAAAAGTACACTAAAGACTCAGGGAAAAAAAATAAGCAGCATGCGAGTGCACGCCAATGAAGTTCTAAGAAGCTGTAGGTATTACAGAGGCATTGTAGCCCAGGCATACTCCCCAAGAATCACATTCTGTCCGTCCACGGACACCATAAGCAATGACCGGCAACTCTTCTTCCGCAGTTTGCATTTCAGTCACATGGTTTCAGCCTCCGGCTTTAGCGACCAAATTTATGTCCTTGTAGTAGATAAAATTGAGGATTCTCACTTAGATTCCCAGAAGATGAGTTCCCCTTCCTCTCCAACCAATCCGAGTTGCCTCAGCCTTTGTTCCTGATAATATTCTAAACCATCCAGTTCTGTCTTCCTCTCTTCGAAGAGGTCAGCAATCTGTTGCAACACCTTTTTCTCCCCTAATCGTATGCCGACTGCTATTTCCAGCCTTGGGTCAAGACTATTTTGCTCCTTCAACTTCTCGTCCTGTAAAACATTGAACAAAACAAACGAGACTGTAATGGTTCACAATGTAATATGTCCTCGTCGTTAGTCAGGATAGTAGGGAGATAAAGCTAAATGTAGAGAGGTGGTTCTGGTAGGATGCTCCTACAAAAAGCCGAAACCATTCTTGTCATATGATTATAAAATTATTCATGGACTTATAGCATAAGATTCATTTTGAAGTATCCCTGACTGAACTTATGACATTTATAGATTTATTCAGGGGTACATTTTCTCATATCAAATGCACAGTTACCTCTTGAAAGTGGTGTGGTAGCTTGAAAGTGCAGTCTTGCAGGCATCAAGCATGACCTGGCATATGAGCTCTTCATTTGCACGACTAACCGGGAGTTCAAGATGACCCCAAATCGTGTTTCTGAATATAGATTCTAGTAGAAACGAATCGGTTCCTCCAAGTGCTATTAGCCGCAGGTACGGAAGCATGGTCGGAGGAAGACGTTGGCCTAAGATTATGTCAACGTAAGCAACTTCGCCCATTTTGTTTACCTCGGCAATGTCTAGCTTGTCTCCATAGAATGGGTCAGACTCCGGTATCTCCAATGTTACGGTGTATGTAATCCGTTCTGGCCTCGACTCTATGAAACCATAATCTAGAGCAAATTCAGCATTGCTCTTCTCCAGATCATACTGGATGAGGACCTGTGGAAAAATAAAAAGAAAAATATTTATACCTCTGGGTTTACCAGCAATAAAAAGTCTAAAAGAAGATATAAATCAAAGAAGTGGACCGCCACAAGGGGAAATGTTTCAGTAGGTAGTAGTGCTAAAGAAATGCCAACTAGTAACAGAGTACATACAATATCTAGTAACAGAGTACATACCTGTTCACCGGCCTTTACGGGGACAGGGCTGCGTGAAGAAAACAGGAGGTCTCTCGAGAAAAGACCACCTCCTTTGATCTCCCATGCGTAATCTTCTCTAGTTATTTCAGGACTGTGATTGATCTGATAGCCATTGTTTTCATAAGGCCAACTTTGAAATATAGCTATAGGCAACATAGACATTTTGTAAGAAATTCAATTGTGGATTGTCCCTGTATTATAACAAGGTAAACTAGCAATACTTGTAAGAGATTAGATGCTCTACCAAATCGGCCAAAGGGACTAGGACCAGACTTTCACCACTCAGCTGTGTAAATGCTCTCGATCTTAGTATCCCGAATGCCCAGAAGAAGTCGCCCAGTGTTATAGGAGAAGTGAAAAGCTGCCGATGTGAGAGTACTACTTCTTCTACCTTCTGAAACTCACCCTGAACCAACTCTTTCACCGCCAAAGTCGTTCTTAGAAGTTGGGTTCCTGCAAAAACAAGCACATCCAAGACAAATATTCACACCTTGTAGAAGGGATGAAACAAGTGATTATGTACATTCATAACCAGGGCCAGGGGGTGACCTCTACAGCATGGTATGGTTTGCCGTATTGGACTGTGGCAGGCGATACGGTCCGATATGTATCGGAATCGGTCGATACCGATACCAATACACCCTTCATATCTCCGAGTCAATCGTTTCGGTACCATATCGGTCAATATAGACGATTCGTATCGTGAATACGTCCGTATACAAATCGTCTAAACCGGTCGATAGGGTCCGATACAGATGATTTGATTTTCATTGAAGTTTTGACACTACTACTGAACACTTTGTGTCATTGGCACTTTTTTTATTGATTTGGTTGGATATAGTTCATACAACTTCGATGCATCGGGATCACACTCCGAAGACACTCGTCATTCTTCATTTATTTGAACTGTATTGAATCGTTTTATATGTTACGTTGATGGCTTTTCTTATAACATTTATATATTTAAGTTAGGATTCATAGTTTATTAGTGTTATTTCCTAATTTAATTTTGTTTGATCTAGTATAAAAGTTTGGATTCAATTTAAAGCTTTAAGAAAAAAATGAATTAAAAATTGTATCGATCCGTATGGGTCTGATACGGTCCTATACGGAACCGTATCAGTTTTTGAAAAAACCGATATAGATACGATTTCCAACACGGAAAACGTTGCTCTACGGTGTTATATGACTCTCTAAAATAACACAAAACCAAATATTTGACAAAAGAAAATCACAAGAAGACATGGACATACTACTTTATCAATATAATAAATTCTACAAATAATCCTTCATACTACCTCCGTCCCATAAATTTTACAACACATATATATTTTTTATTATTCTATATGTATGAATATAAATCTCGTTTTCATATCAAATCACGTCTACAATATATATTATATTGAAGTACGTAACTTATACAATATTGATGTTTCACGATGAATTTACAAATAACTACATCGTTGTTGTACGCGTATGAAACTCTGCATCATTGTTCAGTCAATCTGTTGCAACAATTTTGGGACGGAGGGAGTATAAGAAATATTCACAAAACAGCATCTGTTTATTTCAAGTTCTAGCTTTTGATAAAGCCAGTTTCTAGTCTGTTCATTCGACTAATCCGATAGTTACCTCACTTGTTTCGGCAAAACAAAAACAAGAGAAAAGCCATGAAACCAACCTTGAATCTCATTGAGCTCCTCTTCTGACCTGCACTGAAAACCACCATCAAGCAACCATCAAACCCTAACACCACCACAACCACACAAACACTCCCAAAAAACAAAAACACACAAAACCCACCAAAATATAGTAGAATCAGTCCACTGAGGCAACAAATCCAAATAAACCCTCCACTTAGACCCATCACCCAACATCCTCTCCCTTATCAGAAACAAAGCAACAGACACCCAACCCTTCAAGCCACCACAAAAGGGTCCAATCTCAGACCCAGTCACAGCATCTGGGTTGATCCAAAACCTCTTGGGCACCTCCAAAACCACCTCGTTTCTCGCTATATCTCTCTGTGCTATCAGTCCAAGCCCTTGTGGGACAAGTCCAGGTTTTGCAGGGGACTTTTCTGTGACTACCCTTTGGTCTGTTAGCCATTGCCAGAATGTTTCCACGGCCGCCGTGGTGGGTGGCCGGAGACAGTGGATTGAGGAAAATGGTCTTTTGGGTTTGGGTTTGGAGAGGGGGAATGCGTGGAATGAGATGATTGTTGTTGCCATTTTTGGGTTCTTGTTTTGCTTGGGTTTGGTTTTGGTTTTGCTTTGGTTGGTTTGTTTGGATTTGTGAAGTGGTGAGTGATGATAAATAGGAAGGTGAGGGAGTTTTGGATAGTTGGTGGCTTCTAATTTTGGTTTGGATAAGTGCGTTGGATCTTGGTTTACATGGTGGTGACTTTTGGGCATGAGTGAACTTGAAATGAAGAAGATTGATAGTTCTACTGCTTAACAATGTGTCTAGGACCATTTTATATTGTCGTTCAATTATAACGAAAATAATAACATTTTTTCTATCCGAATAAATTATGAAAATTTAATTTGACATGATTATTAATATATATGTTGATTTTGTGTGCGAATAATTTTATCCTTGTAAATAGATTAAATAATAATAATGATGTGATATAATATGGTGATATTTTAAAATTTTAGATATCAAATAATTATCATTTATGAAAGTGTTAGAGCATACCCAATATAATAGACAAACAGGATGATATAGTCAAAATTTATCTAGAGATTGAAAATATTGTATTCCAATGACGATATTTTACATACTAAAATTTAATTTTTATCAAATTAAACACCACATATAACAAGAAAAATAGCAGTATGTATTTTATGTCAATTCATGAATTTTGATGCACGAATCGCAAAACAAGGCATAAAACCATCAAATATCCATGTGGCTTTCTCCTCCCCTGTTGAATTACAAAAAAAAGACAAATTACAGCATAATTTTCACTGGAGTAGATTTGTTAAATTTTAACAAAATGATACTATTTATTATCAAATTATAATGTTGACTATTTCATTATGTCTTGTCCTATTAAACTTGCTTTTATAATTCATGTGCGATATTTATTTTTTTAATAATATATAATGTTCATACTTTATCTATGATGGAGAAAGTATTTACTTTGTCTCGAATTATTTATAACAGTTTAAAAAATAAATCAGTCGAGACAAAGTTTGATTCGCGTCACGGGACGATCAAACATTATTTTTTTAAAAATTATCATAAAACACTAATGATAATTTAAATTATATATTTTAATCTGATATTAATAACATAATTTTTTTATATTATTAAAATAATTAATATATATTAAATAATATAATGATTTGGAGTGTTGTAACAGAAAACCATCATCATTATTTTTTTTTTTAAAAGATAGTTATGATCATCATGGGTGTCACAAAACCCTAACCCCAGAGAGGCGAGAGACCACTCGCCGACGCCGCATCCCCGCCGCCGTGGATCACCACATCACCCTTTCGCATCATCTCATTTCCGGGTAACTCCAATTCAATCTTCTTCGCACCATTCTCACAAGAAATTCCACCATTATATATTCTACAATCCAATTCTGCGATACATTATTCTCAATGTGTTGTTGACTCGTTTTACAGCGATGGGCCGTCCACGATTACCCGCAGCGGGCGACCTAAAGCGAAAGCGAGGCGGTGAGCCGGTCGAGGATCCGACGGAAACAATCTACAATCTGATAGAGAGCAGAGGAGACAAGGGAATATGGAAAGGAGACGTCAAGAAAGAACTGAACTCGATCAAACCCACTTACGTCGATAATTACATAAACAAGCTGTTATCCGATGGTAGGATCAAAGAATTTGTCCCTAAGGAAGGCCCGAAGGGGAAACCGTTGTTAGTAGTGATGCACATTGAGCCAGCGGAGGAGCTAACGGGCGGGATATGGTATGATGGGGGGAAACTGGATGAGGAGTTTATTGGCACGATTACTAGGAATTGCTTGGAGTGTATTAAGGGATGTGTGGTTGCGTCTGCGGCTGATGTGTTGGGGTTTATCAAGAAGAGGGATTTGTATAAGGTTAAGATATCGTTGGAGCAGATTAAGGATGTTCTTGGTTCGTTGGTTCTTGATAATGCCATCGTGGAGTGCAAAAATACTGGGTTTGGGGAGTTTGCGAGGATTCCTGTTGGGACGGTGTGTTATAAGTTGAGAAGGGATTTGCGGCAGCGAGGTGGGAGAGGTGGAGCAATGGCGCTGATTCCCTGCGGAGCTTGTCCTCGGATTAATCAGTGTACTCCTGATGGAGCCATCTCACCCATAACCTGTGTATATTTTGAGAAGTGGCTGGCGTTGGAGTTTTAAATGATAATGATCTTTTTTGTCTCTGAACTCTCCTCTACCAAGTTGCGAAGCATTTGTAATTTTGGTTGCATTTTATCGGAGCTGTATTTTTCGTTTGTGTTAAGGCTACAAATTGCAATTGCAGATGTATGTATCTGTTTAAACAAACTTTTGTGGTGTTGAACTTTCAGTGTGGATTACAGGTCCTGGTTTGGTTTGGTTTGGTTTCTATGCATATATAAAGAGCTTAAAGCAATACACAAAGCTCAAAGTTTGCTAATAGACTGCTTGTGAGCTATATCAAGGCACACCATAAACATTGAAGAAAGGCCAACCAGATCTGAACGAAATGTGGCGGTCTCTATGATAAATCTCAGTGTACAGGGTCATATATTAAGAAAGAAGGAATGCTATATGTGAGACCCCAAAAATGCATGTTGCTGCCGCCTGTTGCCTCAATCTCTCCGCTGCCAGACTTATTCTCATCAGCTTCAGTCCTGCAAGAGCAGATAGCGATGTCAAAGAGAGACTGTCAACAAGGATTATCACAACTGTCACGGACAAAATTATCATATTCTGGTGGTCATCGCACATCAACTAGGACTCATGGAAGGGACAGGATGCATCCTTAACTTGTCGGATCGTTTCAAGCCAACTCCTTTTTTCAGCTCCTTATATTTTGTTTCTTGAACAGAATGACTAATGATACCGCGGCAATATGAACTTGAGACGGATATCATAAACACATTAAGTTTTCTTTGCGTCGTCTTGAGGATCAGTTGCAGCAGATGATCACAAAGTATAGGATATGCCGTGCGTCTGTTTCTGATGCTTCTTTTATCATGACAAATCTGAAATGCCTCATACCAATGACTTTGACGGCTTTGATCACAGGAATAGGATTCAAGGGATAATTTTACTTGGGCCGGTAATGGCGAGCTCAACTCATCAGAGCCCATTTCTCTTACCAGGCTTCACAGCCCATTCTGGACACACTGACAAAGCCCAATAGGACTATGATTAGTACTGTACTATTCGCTCCGTCCCAGATCTTTTATGATACGTATTTGTATTATTATATATGTAAGAATATCAATCTCATTTTCATATCAAATCATATCTAATCGTTTCGTAATATATAATAGATTGAAATATGTAATTTACATAATATTTCACAATACATTTACAAAAAATTACGTTTGATGATTGTTGCACGCGTGTTGAATTTTATATCGACACGCGTGCAAAGTTAAAAAGTTACAAAACTAATATTTCCTTCGTCCCATGATAAATGTAACACTTGTCTTTTTTGAATGTCTCATAATAATTATAATATATCTTATTTGAAAAGTTTTTATCTAAAAAAATACTTTCCCTATTTCATTCAAATTGTAATATTTTTCCTTTTGGGATATCTCATTCGAATTATAATTTTTCCATATTTAATAACTTTTTCACATAAAAATATCAAAATAACCATATTTTATATCAAATCGACTCATCAATCACTATTTCTCTTTCTTCTTTTCCTCATTTTTTTTATCTCACACTCACAAGGATAAAGTTATGATTCCTTATTAATTCAACATATATATAAATTATGATGTGTTAAATCGTTGTAATTTGAATGAGAGAGAAAGTATAAAATCAATCAAACTCAGGTATAATACATCCACCGTCTTTTCTCATAAATACTATAATAAATCTCATCATCATCAAAATGATTTTTTTTTATCAAATTCTATAAAAATTTAACATATATATAAAATTTTATATTAAATAATTTATAATATTTATAAAAATTTAACACATATAAAATTTTATATTAATTAATGTGTGACATTTATTGCGAGAGTGAGGGAGTAGGACGGAGGGAATATGAGGATTAGGCTCATAGGCTTGTTTAACGGATAGTGATAGACTTAGCACAATCACCCTATGATTAAGACGATAACCATGATCATTGGTAGGTTCCGTACAACAATGAATGCAATTTTTATCCGCGCACACAATCACAGAGCCTTAGCCGTAGCGACACAACAGCGAAAAATGAACTCCGCATTCACTCTCACGTGACTCACTTGTGGGACCCATTCCACCACCTCCACCATCACACAATCGACGCCGCTCACCGATCGCCGCCGCCGTGGTGGTTGCGAGTTGAGTGATTCGCATGGATCTGACGGCGATGATGAAGATGAGGAAGAGGACGACGACTTCGCCGGTCCGGGGATCGGGTCATGGTGGTAGTGGCATTGCGGCGCGGATCGGGGTGGCAGGGAGGCTGGGGATCGTCGGAGGAGGAGGAGATGTGGTGAAAATGTTTGTTGGATTGGTGATGGTGCTTTGTGTTCTGGTTGCGGCGTCGTTTGTGTACAGGGACGTGAGGGATGCGAGAGGCGGAGGATCGAGGTTCGCGGCGGAGGCGGCTAGGGTTCTGGATTCGAAATCATCGAAGATGTTGTTCTCATCATCTGAATCAATGAGTATGATGATGTTTTGTGAAGCTTTGTTTGTTTTTTGTTGTTGTTGTGGTGAGATTTGGTGTGGTTTTGATGTGATTAGTGTTGATCTGTGATGGTGGTGAAGCTGGTGATGGCATTGTTGATGATGGTGATGATTAGTTAGTGTGTTGAAGATATGGTTGATTATTTGTTTGAGCAGAGCTGATGTTGTGCTTGATTGTTGACTTTGGTGTCCTGTGCTTTTATCTGTGCATTCATGGACTGGATTTGAATTCGACCGCTTTTGCCTTCGCTTGCTTAGTTTGTGATCGATGACTCCTTGTATACTGAAAGAGCTCTCATTTGATGAGTTAGCAAACCTAAGCTGCCTAGGATGGGAATTTATGTGCCCATGGTTGGTAAGTCCGAATAGGAAGTGAGTATTGTGTACAGTAAGAATGATAAATCATGCTCTAAGATTATAATTACAGCCCTCAGTTATTAAGGTGTTCAATGCTGATGCCCAACTAGAAATGTATTATTCGTGCATGATCGAGCTAAGCTAGTTAGATGCCGGTGTTTCTTGATCTCCATTTTACCTATTCTTAAAAGTTTCAGGTATTGATAATCTGTACCTATATGTGATGCCA
>JAOVYX010022281.1:0-14802 GCA_035668315.1 Drosera spatulata | reverse complement strand
CGGCCAACTTCGACCTCAATGATGTTCCTCGTGAATAAATCCTGTCAGTCCATAGCTGGTGGAAGGAGCTGGGTTGGTTCGTATGAGACTACATAAAGCGTATAGATCTTCCGTAAGCGAGTATTTGAATGTTTTTCTTGTTTTGATTCTTTAGCAAATAGGGACATTAATTACCGTAGACATATATCTGTTCTGGGTAGACATTGAGACGTATATCTGTTCTGGATAGACATTGAGACGTATATCTGTTCTGAGTTCTGAGGTGAATTTGTCAGCAGCTTGAGTGCGCACGTTAAGATCGATCAGCTCGACAGGATGAGAGCTAACTTGGGGTGGCTGCAAGAGCTGACAAATACTAAGAACTAACTTAAACTTGGCAGAAATTAAGAGGCTCAATGCAATTGGACGTAAGAAAACAGTAAATTCACCTCAGAGCTACCACCAACATCATGGGGGCATTTGTTCAGATCAATTGGCTGATCAGGACTAATCTGTAACTGCTGCTAGAGCCGAGAAATAGCAAAACAAAAATACTAGTAAAACAGACAGGAATGTAGTGACTAATACCATGCAATTGGACATAATCAAGAGTAAATTCACCTCAGAGCTACCACCAACATCATGGGGGCATTTGTTCAGATCAATTGGCTGATCAGGACTAATCTGTAGCTGCTGCAAGTGCCGAGAAATAGCAAAACAAAAATTCTATTAAAGCAGACAGGAATGTAGTGACTAATACGATGCGATTAGACATAATCCACAGAGTAAATTCACCTCAGTGCTAAGCCTGGGGTTCGGGCTTTTGTTGAGATCAATCTCCTTGACAGGGTCAGAACTTGACTTTGATTGCTGCTGTGTCAAAAGATCAAAACAAAAACTATAGTAAAACAGCAGCAATCTTAAGTGGCTAATACTGTGCGATCAGACAAAAACTAAACATTAACCATCTCTCCTACCCAGAATTGAGTATTTGAATGGCAATAGGTTTACCCTAAAAAGTCATAGCCTATACTCACCAAGACACGATCACCAGATGTAGACGCGTGATCAGTAGACAGCTTATTCAGGTCTGGCAAATCCAGCCGAGGACGTTTAGGCTCAAGCACTTCGGTTTTGTTATCTTCTCGACCATGTTTTCTGTCATATAAAAAGTGAACCAGGTAACCATGGGGCGAAACTTTCAAGAAAACTAACACTGAGTCAGCATCATTAGATAAGGATAATTAAGAAATCCGCACCTTTGCAGAGTAACAGTGCCCGAAGTTCCACTTTCACTTGCCTCTTCCGAAGTTTTCTGAGTAACAGTGGCAACAGCAGAAGTTTTTCCCTCTTCCGACTCAAGCGATTTATCATCCAAATCAGTCTGCGTTACCAGAGAAGATTTGATAATTCGAAAAGGAGTCATAGGACATGGGAGAAAAGAAACAGTAGCACATACCAGCTTCGGCAACGCATTACAACTGATAAAAAACCAAGGAAAAGGGATTACAACATGTTCTCCAATTCAATTTACAGCGATGAATCAGAATACAAAATAGCTGATACTCACAAGTCAAAGAACTCTTTATCATCAGACGCTTTGTCTCTGCCAGCCTCATGAGCCATATGCTAAGCAATATGTTTTTTTTCACACAAATTCATGAATTCATGCAGGATAACAAACTTATTAACATTATTTAGAGCCAACAGCACCAAGAAATCATGATGAAACCCTTGAATTCATACCTATTGGAATCAAGAAACGTGTGGTTCCGATCAAGAAGTGTGTTCACCGTTCAAACATTGAGATAAAATGATATGGAAACACAGTTTCAGATAAGCACAAAACAGATTATAACAAAATTCTGTCTTTTTCATCATCAACCACCATAAACCAGAAGCCATTGTAAAGAAACCCATTCAATTGACCATAACAGAATCAAGAATGTGTGATTCTTCATCAATGAGTTCACAGTAGAAACGTTTTGACAAAATGAAAGGCAAACCGGAATCAAGAGATGAGTGATTCCAATCAAGAAAGTGTTCAGATTACAACAAAATTCTCTCTTTTTCATCATCAACCACAATAAACCAGTAGCCATTGTCAAGAAACCCATTCAATTGACCATAAACAGAATCAAGAACGTGTGATTCTTCATCAATGAGTTCACAGTAGAAACATCTTGACAAAAAGAAAGGTAAACACAATCACAGATCAACACAAAGCAAATTCTTACTTTCTTGATGATGGGGAACTGACTTTCGAATGCTTCTGGGGCAGAGAGATGCACAGAGAGAGAGAAGGGGGGAAATCTGCTTGTTGAAGATGACTGAGAGAAAGGAGGAGGAGAAAGGCGGGAAAATCTGGTTTATGTTCAACGGCTATGATTAAACATGTACTGGATGAAGGGCTAAAGATTAAAATTGGCCTTTTGCTTGTTGAAAAAAAAAAGGCTTTTTATTCTCAAATATTCTCTTTGTTCTTTGATTTCAAATACTAAGTTGCCTTTTGTTTTAACTGTAACCATAATGCGTCACAAATCACAATCTTTATCACAAGTAAAAGCAACACCAAAAACATTATCAAATCCATCCTTTGCATTCTTCTACCAAATCACTTCAGATCCGTTTAAATAGAATGAAATAAAATACATACATTTGTTCATAGGTTTTTTTTATATATAGCTCCCTTAAAAATTTCATATTTTCAAATTCTCTCCTAAAAGTTCATAATTTCAAATTATCCCTTTGTAATATGGACAATTTACCCTCTTTTCATCAAGTCCCCAAAAATCTATCTGAAAAGTTCATAGTATCCCTTTCAAAATTAAACCATATACTTGAATATTTACTTTTCAAATTAAGCGGACTTATTCTATAATTTAGAAAGAATGACAAATACCTTGTTTATGACACGACACTCATTCTACAAGTCATTATCACTTTCAGAAATACTACTAATGTCTTCAATCTTCCCTTAAAACTATTTATAAGCAAATGAATCATAAATTATAAAAAAAAAAATTGGTCAAGTCATAAGCACTTTTCACAAAATAAAATGTACTTCGGTTTTTGGTTAAAACTATTTATAAGCAATGAATCATAAATTACAAATTATTTTGTGAAATTATAATCACTTGCAATACAGAACTGTCGACCATTAGCACATAAAAGATCTTTCTATTAGTTTATCCTAAATAGTCAATACTCTCACCTTATATCACATGTTATATTCAATCGAGAGCTTTGCCATTTATTTGTTTTAAAACATATTCAAAGAGTTTCAAAATAAAGAGCCATAGCTTAAAAAGAAGTTACCCGATGAATGAGTACTGAATACTAATGAGCGATAACTTCAAACAAACAAACATGCTGCACTGAAGTCAGCTGCTCCAGCCATTTGCGAGAAGCTACCCTATAGTCAAGGACATGATCTCCGCGACGGGGCACCAAATTTTCTGATTAAGTCGATCATTTCCTTGGCCACGAACCTTATCAAACAAGAACGGTAATCCTGCTTGATCGAAACAAAAATTGAAGCGACACATTGTTATGAGTTGATCTTCGGATCCTCCTTGACAAAAGCCACATCCCACATCATACTCTTAATTGAATAAAACCATTCTCAACGCTATTAGCATCCTCGGACAGCGTTCGTAGACCTTACTACAATCACATCGGGAGCCAAGTAACAGCTGTTTCCTAACAGTTCCACCACACACTAGTTAATGACCAGGGTAGTGTGCTCCATCATGATGGTTCGACAGGAGGCAGCGGCCAAACTTTACTTTCTTGTTGATATCAACTGTCGCCAGAATGAGTGAATTTTCCTGCAGTACAATGACCAGAAAGAAATTACCATCTCAGAGTAAATCAGCATAAATCTATCGAACAGAACTAAGTGAAAAACACTAGGCCACTTTGACGAGATGGGGATAGAGAAGTAAAGCTTCTCACTTCACTAGGCATCTCTGAAGAAGTTCGGACAGCCTAGATGGCTAGTTCGTTTGGTCAAATGCACCATGAAATGTTTGCATATGGCTATGTGGTATTATTATAAGGTAGCCGAGGACACAAATCACTTCATGATGACCCCAAAACAGACACCTATAAGATGACAATGCAACAGATTGCTACTCAAAAAGTGTATCCAGAGTATCACAAATCCATGTAACTCTGGAGCGAAACCAGGAAGACGATGAAAATTCAAAACCATGAAGCTAAAGCCTGTCATAATACAATCTGACAACACAAAGAAGGATCATATTTTCTGAAATCTCGGTCAGATAAAGATGTTCTGTTGGAAGCATGGGTAAGAAGAAGACGACATTGCACACTTAAGGACAGAAACAGAAAACTTCGCGTTATGATCAGCTGAGGTGGAGGCAGCAGGCAGCCACTTCCCATCATTAGATAAAACACACCAAACAATCTTGGATTCACTTCTAACCATTTTTAACAACATGTTACAAGTGGTACAAGCAAAGATATCATATTGGGAAATTGAAAATTGTGCACTCGTATCTCTCGTTGATTCAACTCTGAAATAATCGTGTATTGAAAAAAATTACTACTTCAATTCTAACCTCTGATTTCTTCTTCTTGCCATACCCATGGCGCATTAAATACAAAGATCAGTCCAGAAAAAAACTCCGTGACTTTAACCCCTGCATCATCAATACTCATTATGTGAACAAGCAGTTCAGCACAAGGAATGATCGAGCAGTAAATCAAGTAAATTGTTTGTCGACAGCAGGACAGCTAATACTAATTATTGATGAACTCCATCATCCAGGGGAGACAGAGATGTTGCTGCAGGGACTTATAAATTGAGCTGCATCACGAATTGTGCAATTAGAATGCCCGTGTGTCCTCTCCTGTGCAGAAACAGAGTCAATTATTAGTAACAATGACAGAATACAAGCGACGGTTTATATTATTTGCCATGAACCATGAACATTGATGACGTAAGCCCCGCAGGCCAGTCTGCCTAAATGGAGAAAGGTTGCAAAACCTAAAATGGCATTCTAAATAGATCAGCAAAACCGGTTACCAGTATAAGTACCAATGCCAGACAAGAGGCAACGTGAAAGACGGTAATCATCACCAGACAATATATGCACTAACTCCTCAGTAGATGACCAAATTTGTGCGATATCCTTGCTGACAGATTCTATGTACGACCCAGTTCTATGCAATGGATACAATGGACATCCTCGTAAGGTCTTTGCATAACACATGCGAAAAAGAAGAGTGGTCAATAAGAATGGAACGAAAAAGCGGCCCCAGGCAACATGAGAAAAATATTTTAGAACCAGCTCAGCCATATACATTCCACTGGAAAACAGTAAGGACGGAAACAAAGTTCAGTGCATTTACCATGTCAACATTGTCATTATCCAAAAACTTCATCACCCAAAGCTGAAATCAATCCGATCGGAACTAGTAAACCCACTAAAGATTCGACTGAAATCAATGTCGTCAAGGGAGAGGAGAGGATTTAGCGGGAAAAGGTGGAGAGGGTGTGAGAAAGGTGGGACAAGAGTGGTTTGATTTGGATGCTAACTTGTGGGAATTAACACTCTCCTGTGGTACCTCCTAAAATAACAACTCCAAAATGATATCACATGGGAATTGTCACCATCATTTTTAGGCCTCTTTGCTTCTCTATGAACCATAAGAAGCTGGTATCATAGCATTGTTCACCGAGTACCTATCAGCCCCTGTACCCGATTAGTAGTCCAAGAGATTGCTTCCACTATTTAACGGTCTCTAAGTCAAAGAATTTCATAATACAGCGGCAAAACATCAGGATTCCCTTTTAACGCACACAAATTTACATGTTATATCAACCGACTCAGCTTGGACCTTCACTACAATGAAGAGAGGTCAGATAAGCAGCAAAAGAGCGATGAGCTTGGGAGAAGAGAGAATCAAACATAAAGAATGTCAGGACATGTGAAGAACCTGAAACAACAGCTTGTTCTTTTCATCAACTGTACGTAGTCGAAGGTCTGTCAAACTCGAAGATCTCTTAACATGCCTTTCCTTGCCCTACAGCTCACGATTTACATCTTATTGTAGGATTGTTGACGTGCCGGCTCTAAGTTTACAGTCAGACTAATAGCAATACTGGTACGATGGTGATACAGACGATAGCTACAGTCGCAACAATAGAGCCTTGATCGAACGCTTTCCTCAAACTTCCTACGCGTGCAAAATGCTGGAAAGCCATATAGGCAGCGATCACTAGGGAGATGATGACGCCTTCTTGTTTCGACCTGCCAACAAGAAATGTAAATGGAATTGAACAGGCTGAAAGAAAAATATTGTAGACCTGAAAAATGCAGTAGTGTTACCTTAGGCTCATCGCACGAAACGGAGCAGAAATCACCAACAGCAGCGTCACCAAAGGCAGCTCCAGGTCATCTAAAAGAAAGAACAAATGTCGAAGCAAATCAAATTCACACATACATTGCAAGTCAAGACATGCCCCTTGAAGCTTGAAGATTGGGTTCAGAGAAATGTCAGCTTAGGATCAGACACGAGAATTTGTACACTAAGCACAGCTTTCCCTCCAATTTACGAGTTTGCAGGAGAGACAAAGCTCAACTTGTTTGAGTAAGAACGACACTGCCCATCAAGAATAACCCTAAAAGGTAACCCATGCTTTACCAAGTATTTTCTAATCAAATACACCATAATCTACTGTCATCATAATTGTCCCTGGCTTCCTACTTGTCTTATCTTTAGTATAGAAAAGGGCTTTCGTTCACTTCGTATCATCAACCCATGATCATTGACCAGGAATAAAGTACCCTATGATTATTAAGAAGGTTATATCATCTAGGTACAGTATTGCACATATCTTGTACTAAGTAATGGCCCCAAACCCGAACACCAAAAACTGTTTGATGAATATGAAGAAACCAAAGCTGTCCGCTCACCAGGAGTGAAGAAGAAAATACGAACGAGAAGGGCCAGAAAAGCTGACCAAGCGCCATACTCCCCCCTATAACATTAGAATTAAGAATGAGCACAAGAAAGGTAATAATATCGATATAACATAGCAGAAGAAAAAAAAATGATGTTGAAATCATGACTACCAGAAGAAAGGGATTCAAAAGAAAGGAAATAGTCAGGCACTCACTGCATCCATGCGATGATACTTTCAGGTGCCTGTAGAACAAACAACGGAACAAGGAAAGCTTTGGTGATTGCAGTGCCCTTAGCAAGCATCAGAACCCTGTAATCGTATCAACAATTAGTGCATATTTTGCAGTAGTTGTAGTGGCACAAATTAGTATGACTGGCAATAATCTCAGATAAGACATCATACACTTAGTTACGATTCCACCCATGTTTTCACTAAAACTCTGCTTAGAACTGTGTACTTGTAGATTTCTCACACATTCTTATATAGGAAAATGTTGTTTCCTGTTGGACATTTCTAGTCCTATGCCAAATGCTCTACAAGTTTTAGCAGATTACAATCAGTATCAGAGTCCTAAAGTGTCAGATGGCCAAGAAATCATCAGACATCCTGCACAACAATGACAAGAAACTAGAAGCCTCTCTTATACCGAGCCATACAACTATACTAAACACATCAAATCCAAACAATTACACCGTCGAAACAGCCGAGATCCACTGCAGATTCTCCGGCGCCAAAACCCCCGCATAACAAACCACCTCCATCCGACCACCCCTTCCCCGTCCTGTCTCCACCGTCATCCTCCCTCGCCGCATCACCGAAACCCTAACACAAAATCCATACAAATCAAAATCAAATCAAACTCATTAGTGACTCCAAATCAATCACTCGATCACTTGAATTCGATTGATACCTGAGGGGGAGATTGATCGGTGAGGGGCGAGTGAGGGGATCGAAGGAGTGGAGTGATCTGGTGTGCGGCAGAGGAGAGAATGAGAGAGCGAGAGGCTGAAATATCGTCGTCGCCGCCGCCGTCGGCGTCATTTTCCGGTTGATGGGCGTCGCCGGTGGAGCCGGTAATGAGATAGAGTGACAGAAGTGTGATACTGCTTGTTTCCGATTGTTGTATTTAAAGAGGAGAGGTGTTGTGATACTGAAATGTTAGTGTGATCAGTTCATTTTGGATAGTTATCATTGATTATATCGATTATATCCCAAGTGATGAGTGATATCAGAATTCATACGCTCCTTCATTGCATCATCACTTATCTTACCTCAATGTTCAACGATATAGCTATGATACGTTCGGGTAGCAGAGAAAGGTTAACATGCATCACTTTCGTATCATTTTGTCCTTGGTTTTATAGGCCCTTGTGATTTCGTCATAATCAATCATACAAGATCAAGGGAGCTAAATACATCGTGATCCACGCAGGTGGGTCTAAACTGACAGTCTCCCAATCTAGTTTTGGGAAAGTGTGGAACACGTTGCTGGTTTGCTCCTTTATCAGCTGGTTTTCTTATTCCTTTGTCTTCATTCATTAGCATCCATGATCCACCTTGCAGATAAAATAATGTATCACTTCGTTTTAATATATCACCTCTTTTTTTTAGTGCAATGTGTATACGTGGGAGTTGCATCAAGACTTATCATTGAACCGATCTAAATCAAAAGAAATGCATTTTAGATACCTATGTGTTGAAAATAAGGTATTTTTTGTGAGACGATCGAACGATATCTTTTATCGAACAGAAATATATATAGAACATGATCGCCATGTTCGAGCTCAAATGAGTATCTGCAAACGCCCGCGTGTTATAGACTATGAAAAGCAATGCATCATACAATTTCCGCACCAAGTTGTGGATAAGTGTACTCAGCCCCTTGGGATCTCCCCTGGATCCTTACAATTAGACCCATGACAAGAAACTGGATATAATGCCATTCTAATCCAGAAGAAAATCATCGTAGTCCCGCATGCTGTCACAGTAAACTTGAAATGC
This sequence comes from Drosera spatulata, assembly GCA_035668315.1. Taxonomy (NCBI): domain Eukaryota; kingdom Viridiplantae; phylum Streptophyta; class Magnoliopsida; order Caryophyllales; family Droseraceae; genus Drosera; species Drosera spatulata. The sequence continues at coordinate 5,885 of JAOVYX010022281.1, read as the reverse complement.
TATACAAAGAACATTTGATTCTCAAGAATCGCGCGAAGTCTATCAAACAGCAAGATAAAAGAAAATGATATTTCACTTAGGAACTCCAGATGATGTCGCGCAGAACATACCAACTGCACAGCTACTTCAGGATTAAGGAACTCCAGATCGAGCTAAGGAACCATTCGGTTCGTCATTGCTGCTGCTTCTGCTCCTCCTCGTGATCACGGAGACAGGGGAGGTTCAATTACCACTTCCTGTACGTGGAAACTGATGCATAGTTACACCAACTATACTACTGAAATACAGGTAACGGTGAATTAAGACTTGGGATCTGTTCAAGGGAGGGAAGAGATGGGGAGGCAGGATTTGGCAAGTGAAGAGTAGTTGGAAGATTTGATTGCACGGGACTTACGGGACTCATGGCCCATGGTAGGTGAACGGACTGGGCATGTTTATGGAATGAGGCTCGAAAGTGCGGAACGGGAAGTGTGTTTCATCAAAGAGAACATGACGGGAAACAAAAAATTTTCATGACACAATATCCATGCAAATGTATCCGTGATAATGAGAACTATATCCTAGAAACACAGAAGGGGAACTTCGAAAATCCAATTTGTTGGTGTCATATGGTCGAAGAAACGAAAAACATAGATAATCAAAAACACAAAGGAAATTATAATTCGGTTTCTTCGAAAACACATGCTCAAAAGGTGAGATGCCATTAAGAGATCGGGAGGGCATGCGATTAATTAAATAAATTACAGTGGAGAAGGCATTAAGACCAAAAGTCTCCTGATACAGCCGAGTGGGCAAGAAGAGAAAGGCCGGTTTCAACAATGTGAAGACGACGTCTTTCAACGATACCGTTTCGAGCAGATGTGTAGGGACATGACATTTGATGACCAATGCCATGGTCACGCAAGTGAGGGATGAGAGCTTGAAACTCACTACCGCCATCAGTTTGTAGGCGTTTGATTTTACGACTAAATTGACGTTCAACATATCTTTGAAAATTGACACATCGCTTTTGTTACGCAGAGGGTAAAACCGAATAAATCTTGAAAAATCATCAACAAAAATAAGAAAATATCTTTCACCATCGATTGAAAGATGGGGTGCCGGTCCCCAGACATCGGCAAAAATTAAATCTAACAATCCACCTGACCGAAATGTAGAAGGAGAAAACGGAAGACGACATGACTTAGAAACTTGACAGGAGGAACATAATCTGTCCGTAGACATGGGACCAGTGCAGCTGATTTGGAGATGATGGTGCGAAGGAGTCGAGAATGAGGATGCCCAAGACGGTTGTGCCAATCAGCTAGCGAAGCTACTAAAGCGAACAAGGTAGAAGACCTCGTATCCATGATGTAAAGACCATCGCGGCTAGTACCTTGGAAGAGTAGGGCATGACTGACCTGATCCTTGATCACAAAGGACGAGGGTGAGAACTCAAATATAGTGTTATTATCAACACAAAAACGATGAACTGGCAGCAGGCGATGCATTATAGAAGGGACATGAAGAACATGTGTGAGACGAAAAGTTTTATGCGGAGTAGAAAGTGTGCCATGTGCAATATGCAAAACAGGTAAAGACTCACCATTACCAACAGAAACAGATCCAGTCATCCCTTGAAGATCTGGTACAACATGAAAATTTGCTCCGGTGTCTGAGAGCCATTGAGATGGATCAAGAGATGGTGGTGTAGGAGAGTAAGGGGTTGGAGCCAGTTGAGCACCCACTTGAGGAGTGGTAATAGGAGCATTTGGAGCAGGAAGATTGGACGGTAGATAGGGATTGCAACCAGCAAAGTTAGCCATGTGGAAAGGAGAGCGTGGACCACGATACTTAGCAATCGGGTTCTGTGGACACCGACGATAGAGATGCTCTGTACTACCACAACCATAGCATCGTTTGGGTCCGTCATGAGAGAAAGGTAACATTGGTGGTATAGGTGGTCGAGGGAAGAGGCTGGATAAATTATTGGGATGCCCAAGTCGAGGTTGAAAGTATCCAGCGTTAGAGGGAGGTTGTCCACGACCATAACCAGTATTGTGTGGTTTGGAAGAGGACTTTGCAACATTCGCTACAGCAGAAGATGAAGTAAGAAACAAAGAGGAAGAGGTGTTACCAACAGAAGCTTCCTTATCTTGAATCAAAGAGAGGAGTTCAGCGAACGAAACCGCATCAGGTTTAGCACGAAGGGTGTCAACCAGAGCAACAAATTGGGGCTTCCGCAATCCATCGAACGCATAAATATTAAAGTCATCATCGTCAAGTGTCTTACCAGCCGCTGCTAATTCATCGGCTATTGACTTGCTTCTGCGCAGGTATGCAACGCCACTTTCGTCTGGTTTCTGGCCAACCTGTATAGCACGGTGGAGTTGGTGCAATCTGGCGCGGGATGAGCTGGAGAAGGCATCGCTTAATGCAGCCCATATTCAGATGCAATATTTTTGTTTACAGCCAAGGAAATCCCAGACTCGGAGAGGAAAGAGATGAGCAAACTCTTGATGATGTCGTCTTGTCACTCCCAAATCTGTTTCTCTTATTCACTTGAAGTTGGACATGGGTATGATCCATCAACGAATTGAAAATGTCCATGTCCTCGAAGGAAAGGCACAATCTGGGTATACCAAAGCCGATAATTTGTCTGGGTTAATTTGATTGAAAGAAAGTCGTTCGCCTGTGTCGGAAAGGAAGTAAGGATATTAGAGTTTGTGAATCTTTTAGACTGGGGTTTGCTCTGAGATCTGAGTGACGGGAGAAGAAGACGACTTCTCTGTAATCATGGAGACAGCGATACAATCGAGAAAGAGAGGTGATACATATCGGATCTATGGCTCTGATATCAGAAAGAGATTCTGAATTAACTTGTTTTTCATTGATTTCAATAGTTGTATAGTGTGTGGTATATATAATATACAAAGGATCTCCTAAGTTAGAAAAATATACAATCGATTATCTAAACTAAGCAAGCACAGCTCACATCCAAAATTACAGGATCTTAATAGATTGTGTTGGGAATAACAACCCGAGACAAAAAATACGAAAACAATGAAATGATAAATCAGCAGCTAAACGAAATCAGTAAGAAAATTAAACGACACTAGATTTACGTGAGAAAAACTCTCAAGGGAAAGAAAAAATCAACGGAGAACGAAAATCCACTATCAAAACGTAGTTTACAGCGTTTGCTGCATTTACCTTGTCAAATGATAGAAGATAAGAGTATGACAATATATTCATCATCCAAAAGCACAATGACCTTTTAAGAGCTGAAAGCTATTATATGAAGACTAGTTACCCCCATCGTGCAGTTTATTGCATATACAGGGGTGATGGAAACGGTAAAAGCTCTCTTTTGCTGTATTAGATTGTGATGAACAGAAAACCAAAAATATTTTTGGGCTTTAGCTCGAATAAGACCTGAACTTAACGAGTAATTCTTACTCTGTCACTGAGTTGACAAAGGAAAATACAGAGGATCATAAGAATTGGAAGTCTCATGTACTTTGAATGTGTTGAGGTTATGAAATGCTAAAGTTGTACTAACAACAATGAAATTACAGAGCTAGACTTGTTAGTGTTGTTATGAGATTAAGAACTTCATATTCTCATTTTGAATTAATTTGGATAAATCTGGTGAGGCAAGCGGTTCCAAAAGGAATTACCAAAGGATAATGTTGTGCTATCCTTTTTACCTAAACTATCACAAATTGAAATTTCAAATGGTGTTGTTGGGATCCAAGATTTCAAGAGTTACAGAAACTTTGTTTTTGTGATACAGATATATCTATGTCTTTTATTTGAACAAATTGACATAGTTTCTTAAACCGATCAAGATTTGTTCCCAAGATATGATTGCAAATGCTTTGAATTAAGTGAAAGAAGATTCTGGCAATCTTTGAGGGTGGAAAATAAGCACGTAATTGAATTGAGATTGCTTGAAGATTTCATTGATCTTGTAAAAAGAAAGAAATCAAAATCACGCGTGGCAAATGGGACAACACGCAAATTAAGGCCATAAATGAGGCGTGAACATATAGATATTCTACAGATTTTATTTAGATTTTGGTTAGATTCTAATCTGATTTCTTGAAGACTTATTTGCCATTCTATTTAGTATAAATAGGTGATAAACCTTTATGGAACTCACTTGTGGTAGAGTTCTTGTATAATAACCCGAAAATTTGTCGAATTTAAAAATACATATTGGATTAAAAATATACATACGAAGCGTATGCAAGGAACGCGTAAATAAAGATTTAAGAACGATGAACGTTACATCGTTAAAGTTATTATACATTTGAGACATAGGTTTGAGCCTGAAAATTTACGATCATTGAACGAAATATTATTATAAAATATTTGAGATAATTAAATCGATAATGATTAATTATCGAGAGACGTTATGATCGCATGTTTATTTTTAACGAACAAATCAACGATATAATGTTATAACGTAACGATTTTTAGTCTGAGAAAGTTATATCGTTTAAAGGATTACGATATTAATATGTTTGATACGATTAAATCGACACGAATTAATTAATGGAAGATTATTGTTACGAAACTGAGATAAAAATAGACTGAGGGACCTAATAATTCAAATAATCACCTTTCCCTCCATTTTTAAAACTTTCTTCACAGCACTCCCGTCTTGTGCGTCACTCACACCCGCACCATGTTCCCCGACAACCTCCACCGGCCTCCACCATGCGCACCAACATCTCCACCACGAACCACCACCACCACAAGCCACTAACCTCCTTATCAGCACTTCTAACATCATCAAAAGGCTGGAAATCTTTACGCAGTCGAGGAGAAAAAAAGAAGCAGTCGGTCTCACACGTCTGCTTCTCTTCGCGTGCGCCGTTTTGTGGCCGAGACACCATGCCACTACTAACCACCCCGTCATCATCATCAAAAGGACGGGAATACGCGCAGCTAGGAGAAAGGAGGACAAGCAGTTCTTTTTCTTCCCTGAAGCCGCCAAGCCGCGCGTGTTCTTCCTTGGTGTCTTCGCGCCACCTTCGGCCTAGCGCCACCACCATCCGGCAACCACGTAGCTCCTCCTTGTCACTCGTCATGAACGCTGTTGTGCAAGGAAGAGGGCACACGTGAGGAACACCAAGCTAACCGCTGGCAGCCATGTTGATCGTCGATGGCGAAGTAGCCAGCCGCGCGCATGGAATTCTTCAAGCGCACCTTGCCGTCCTCATGTAGCCACCTCCTTGAACAATACTACCACTCCCTGACGATCACTAGGGAACGTTTTAATGAAGCTAGAATGGGCAGAGAAGATTTTCATGGCCATACGCAAGGATGTTATGCAAGAAACCGATAAAACCATGAAATAATAACTTTCCGGCGAAACCAGAGATTCCGACCATGTTTTCCGACCACCAACATGTCCAGAGGGGTGGTGATAGATAGATGATGAAGGGGGTGAGGCTCAGGTGCCTTTGGTTTCGAGATTTGGACGTAAAATGAACGTTAAAATGCCTTAACTAGCTTTTCCGACCAAGTTCCAGCCAAAGTCTGATGGGCAGCGGTGAGAACGTGTGGCAGAGGGAGAGGATGTGTTTTGATCACCTTGGGTGCAATGGGTGTCGAAGGTGCTACGTAAATGAGCTTTAAAACGGCTTAACGAAGCGTTTCTTGCGACATTCCGGCCACATTCCGGCCATCGGCAGTGACGGCAGCGGGAACAAGACGGTGAAGAAGGCAGGGCAGCGGGACGATGACCTCGGGTGTCAAAGATCCTAGGGTTTCTAAGGGATTCTTTAACCCTAGGTAAAAATAGGGTTAAACACGTTTTAAAGGTAACCTAACCCCTCTCGATCCAAATCATGCGTATTATTTCATCAATATGATGTGTTATGATGATTATGATG
>JAOVYX010022280.1:0-14803 GCA_035668315.1 Drosera spatulata | reverse complement strand
CAGGCTGACAACTGGCCCCACAGACCAACACTAGTCCTTTCAGTGCGCTTTGGCCTCACTCGCGCACACCCTGGAAACCTTCCCAGGAGGTCACCCATCCCAGCATTATTCCGCGTTAAGCACGCTTAACTGCGGAGTTCTAAAGTGATAGACTATCGAAAAGGAAGGTGCACCTTGTTGGTATAGGTAGTACTATCAAACCATTTAAGCATTTCCTTGGGGCATTACAGAAAGTGAGGAATTATTTGCTATAGAACTAAAATTTAGTGCATGTAGCGATTTTTGATTTATGTATTTGACATGGATCATGTTTTAATAGATAGAAAGATGGGGTTGGATTTATCATGGTTTTATGATAGATCTTGGATGTATGAGCGGCTTGTTGATAGGTATTTAAATACCGTGTTTGTTACAAATGTGAAAAAGTTTGTGAACTTCACCCTTGAGAACCATTTTTTCAATTATCTCAGACGCTTGAGATGTCGCATCCCTCAAACAGTGTAGCTTGGAAACATTTGGATAAGGAGTTTCCTTGGTTCTCTGCTGAACCTCGGAATGTTCGTTTGGGGCTATACACCGATGGGTTTGCTCCTTTCGAAAAGTCCGGGACTGAGTACTCGTGCTGGCCTGTGATGTTGATTTCGTATAACCTTTCACTTGGGCTATACATGAAGACTCCGTACATGATGCTTTGCATGATCATTCTAGGGACGAGGAGTCCAAAGGGGAACATGAATGTTTACTTGCAGCCTTTGATCAAACAGTTGATTCATCTGTGGATGTTTGGTGAGGCCACTTATGATGTTTGTGTGAGGCAGGCATTTCAGATGAGGGCAGCGTTGTTATGGACAATTAGTGATTTTGCGGCTCATGGAATGCTTTCTGGTTGGAGCACCGCTGGAAGATTGGCATGTCCTTGTTGTATAGAGCATACCAAATCCTTCACTCTGAAGAATGGTAGAAAGCGGACATAGTTTGACTGTCATCATCGTTTTTTGCCTTATGAACATCCATTTTGAACCAATAGAAGCACGGTCTCTAAGAATAGGGTTGATTATGATGACCCGATCCCTATCTATGATGGTGATGAGATGCATGCTCGTGTGTTCTCTTCTAATCCCGATTACTTCCATGTCACTCACAATTGGAGTAAGAGGAGCATTTTTTGGCAATTGCCATATCGGCATAAGTTTCTAATTAGACATAATCTTGATGTCATGCACGTTGAGAAGAATGTGTTTGACGATCTGTTTCGCACCGTCATGGATGTGAAAGGAAATACCAAAGACATGGTGACGGTTAGAAAAGATCTCAAATTGTATTACAGGCGTCCGAAGTTGGTGTTGAAAAGAATGAAAAATACGCGAGGCACCGAGAAAACGGTTATGCCCGAGGCTCCTTATGTGTTGAAGAAGGAGGCACGAAGGGTGTTGTATGAATGGATCAGAATCCTGATGTTTTCTGATGGATATGCATCCAATTTGAGATGCTGTGTTCGGGACAAGGAATGGTGTTTGAAGGGTCTCAAAAGTCATGATTGTCATGTTTTCATAGCTTTCAAGGAATTGTTGTAATATCATGTGTGGAATACCTTCATCGAGTTGAGTTTATTCTTCAGAGATCTGTGTTGTAATAGTATACGTCTTAAGGACGTAGAGAGATTGGAGATGCAGATCCCAGAGATTCCATGCAAGTTGGAGAGGTTGTTTGCTCCATCTTTTTTCAATTCTATGGAGCACTTGCCTTTGCATCTTGCACATAAGGCAAAAATTACAAGACCTGTGCATTATAGGTAGATGTATCCTTTCGAGAGGTATATCTAATTAAGCAGTATAAAGTAATTTTTTCTCTATTAGAGGTTTTCTAAATTAATGGTCGTTCAAGGGTTTCAGATTATGAATCATATCTCTTTTCAGATTTCTGTTTTACTTGAAAGGTAAAATTGATAACAAGGTACATGTTGAGGGCTCCATTTATGAGGCATATGTTATGAAGGAGCAGAGCAATTTTTACCAATATTATTTTGAGAAAAGGTGGACATAAAGGATCGAAATCCCCCGTGCAACTGTGGTGCTTCAAATGAGCCTGATGATCCTAATCTGCCAAGTGTATTTCACACGCATGAAGGATATGCCATGAGGAAGGGGACAAAGGGTACGTTATCTGAGCAAGATCAAAAAGCCTCTCATATATTTGTTCTACGGAATTGTGAACAAATTTCTCCTTTTGAGAGGTGTGCAAACCAACAGGAATTTTACTAAATAATTTAATAAATTTTATCTCATATATCAAGTGTTGTAAATCATAGATTATTCGAGTCAGAAATATTTAGAACACGGCGTTTAAAATCCGTCCAAGAAGTTTAGAGCAGATTTGGAGATTTATGGTCTTTATGACTTCAAAACTTTGTAAGTAGAATGAGTTTTGAATCGTACTAAATTGATTAGTATTCCTTCTACAATTGAAATTCTCGTTATCTCCATTCCTCTCGAATGCAGGTCTTAAAAAATCCTGTTGATGACTTAGTTTATGACCTTGGTACACGACCAGCTGTTCAAGTGTACAAGTTTTCGCAATACTATATGAATGGATTATTGTTTGACACATACGACTATGGCTCAAGGAAAACCACTATGAACTATGGAGTATGTGTTAAAGACGATGGAGTTGATTATTATGGGATTTTGAGAGAGATCGTGGAATTGCAGTACGTGGGGACCGAACGCTTGTATGAAACGATTCTTTTCAAGTCTGATTGGTTTGACTCCGACAGAGACCTCAATGTACACAACAAATACAAATTGGTTGAGATTGACAGGATGAAGAAGTATCATGGGGGCTATGATCCTTTCATATTGGCAAATCAAGCTATTCAAGTATGTTATGCTCCCTATCCTAGCCTCATCAAGGCTCGAGATCATTGGTGGGCGATATTTAGGATGAAGACGCGAGGAATGATTGATGCCCCAATTGAAGATGAAGCTTTTCAAGAAGACACTTCTCATACAGATCTCTCACTTGTCTCTGATGAAGATGACCTCAAAGTTGTCCTTGAGGAAGAGAACGATGAAGATGACGAGGAAGAGGAAGAGAATGAGGACGAGGAGGCTGAGGAAGAGAATCTGGACGACGAGGACTTGGAAGAGGACGAGGATGACAATGAGAATGACGACGACGACGAAAATGATTAGAGTATAGACCTATACCTATAACTTTTAGATATATAGTAAAAACCTATACATATAACAACATAGGTTTCTGTTTGTGTTTCTATATAAGTATTTCATTCTATCTTCTCAATGTGTTATAAGTTTCTATTTGTTTTATTTTTCACTTGTAGATGTCACAACGAGATTCTGGGAGGGATAGGGACGATTCTAATCATTCACAAAGGACTGCAGGTAAATTTAATAAGTTCTATTTCTTTTCTTTTCTTTTTTTTTTTGATTTTTGTTCATCTTTTAGATATCAAAGATATGCAAATTTCTGAAATATTCAACAATATTCTTAAAAATATATAGGTAAGAGACTGATGATTTATCCCCCTAGCAGAGGACACCAAGGGAGAGGTAGGGGTAATTTTCACGAGATCGGACTTGATGAGAAGATGGAGGATGTTTATACAGAGGAGCCGATGCCTATGCTTAGCTATGGACGAGTGCCTCACGATCGAGGGACCATCACCATACAGGAGCCTATTGCTAGAGGAGGGTTGCTCGTCGATCGTCTGCTCAGCAGCACCTCCACGACGAGATTCAGCGTTGCCATCACTGATTCCTCCATCATCTGCTTCACCACCGGTGCTTTCTCCTTATAACTCATCATCCCCATCAGCAGCTGAGACTGATGAAGATAGGTTGGTGGATATCGTCTTGGGCTTACATTGGACCCCAATTGTGATCTTTGGTATGTATTTTTTTTCATTCAACCTTTAATAATATTTCTATGTTTACTTTAAAATTCAATTCTCTCAAATATATGATGCTCGGTTCCTTGTGATTCTTTAGGTTTCATGATCACTCTGTGGTATCCCATGTCACGTAGTCGTTCGAGAGTTGTTATGCTAGTCTCTAGACATGCTACACCGACATCCCTAAATGGGCGAGGGATAAGATGTGAGGGTATTTCAGGGTAAGATCTAAAATTATAAAATTTATATCTATTTATTAAGTTTTTATGTAGTTCTAATTATCATCGTTAACCATAATCGATTATTAATTTTGTCTTTGGAGTTGCAGGAATTGTACCGTTGGAAGAAAGAGCACACTGATCTCGTCATGGCCATGTAGAAGGCAAAGATGATCGATCGAGTTCGTGACAGCGTGCACAAATGGAAATGAGCTGTACAACAGGGGAAGAAGGTCCTCTGGTGCGATGACGAGACAGAGGAGGCGCTTAAGGTGTTGTGGAAGTCGTAACAGTTTCAAGACCGATCTCAGCGTGCTCAAAAGAACAGGAACAAAGCAGAGGCGAAGCATTCGCAGGGATCGATATTTACGGTCAGTGTCATCCTGAACATGGTAAGTAACTTGTTTAATTAGGCCAATTCAGTTGTGGATAAATTTATCTCTTTAATTTTATCGTCGATTGGAATGTTCACTCTGTGGTATTGTAGAAACAACAGTTGAAGAGAAAACCGAAAAAATTGAGGTATTTGAGAAGACACACATCAAGAAGGGCGACAAGCCTGACGAGGTGGTGTGGTGTGACTAGAGATCGAAGGAGACGACGGTAAGTTTACTTCTTCTTTTTTTTTTTTTTTTTTTTTTGGAGAAGGAGCTCATGGATCGACTGTTTGCAGAGACGTAGCCCGATACAGAGCCGACCGAGGAGGAGATCAGTGACGCGTAAAGCCAAGCATACCTCCAGGCGACTGGACGCAAGAAAGGGCACGTGTATGGTCTTGGGTCCGCCAGCTCCATGTTCTAATCGAAAAACACACTCCTCGAGTGAATCCCTCGGTCGATCCACGTGAATTCACCGAGTTGAAGGAGAGCAATGCGGTGTTGCAACACGAATTGACGAAATGACACAGTTGATCCAATGACTGTCGCAGCAGTATCAGTGCGATAACAACCCATTTGATCGACCTCCTCACTAGCCTCGGGATCCACCGTCCCCTCCCGACATGGCCGAGTAGACTCATGTGTTATAAACTTGGATGTTTCGTATTTTTTGTTGGATGCTTTCCTCCCATTGGACGATAATATATATAACTTGTTTAATTGAAATTATGATATGTAATTTGCATATATGGTTGGTGTTTGATATTGGTTTGACACCCAAAAATATATTTTAGGTGTATGGATGTTTAGTGTACAGCAGGCGATGCTCGAATTCAGTTATTTTTTTCCTCGAAAACCAGTTTTGTGACGACCAAATACCATTTCGTCACTTATTTGCGATGGTTTTCGTCGCAAACAAATCCATTTCAGGAATAAGACTTTGCGACGGAAGAATGGTTTCCGTCGTTAATTTGCGATAGCTTCCGTCGCTATTTAACGACTATCATTTTTTCCATCTCAAAGTCTATGAAAACACAATCTGCGACAAACTTCCGAACAGTCTCTAATTTGCGACAGATCCGTCGCTAATCTGCGACGGATTTTGAATCATCCATCGCTAATTCAATTTACGACTAGGTATTTTACGACAGTCACTTTTAGTCATAAATCCGTCGCTAAATACTGTTTGCGGTCGAATTGTTATATGATGATAAATGTAACATAGTCTTGAGTGAATTGTTGAGTACAGCAGTACGTGAGACTTGAATTGGGGAGTTATCGTATCATAGTGTCTTTGTCTCAATTTATTTGTTATAGCTATTATCATACCAGAAAGGGTATGACAATAGTAAATGTGACACTCTGAGTTTAGTATACTTCCAATAACATATTTGAGATATTCGCGAGATAAAATATACTTGAACGTATAAATGACTGGAGTTAAAGAGGGAGAAGTATGATTGGTGCGATGATATTGTTTGGTTCGATACTTGTTTGGTAATTTTGTGTTGCCTAGGTAATGTGCTTATTCTAATATGCTGAAATCGATGATCTATGTGTTTAATCTGCTTTATTTGACTGGTGTGTTGATTCCAGAGTGATGAAACAAAAAATTCAAGTGATCACTCTCCTTTTCTTTTCTTACCTTTTTCCTCTCTTGTAATTCCCTGGTAAGAGGGCCAACACGTTATTGAGCTATTATAGCTCACGACAACTATTTTTATGTGTCTTTTTTTTTTTTTTTTTTTTGTATTGCAAGAGCAAGAGTTATGTAACTTATGTGTGAAAGGTAAACTGATTATAAAAAAAGATGTAAATTTTGCAACGAAGGTGATATTCTGAGTTATGATTCAGTGCATCAAAAGTTTTTAAAGTAATAATATATAAGTGAATTTTGTTTAATTCTTATGATTAAGCCAAGATATATAGTTTTTGTCTAATTGAGACGTTGAACTTAGCGACAGTGACGTCATATGTATAATTAATAATTAATGAAAAATCAAAGCATTACATTTACACCCAAAAATCTTGTCATTTGTAAAAATATCATAACTTATTTACTTTTAATAATATATCACAATTTATGTGAAATGAAGACAGTACAATTCTTTTAAAACGGAAGTAGCATATTCCCTCCATCCTTTATTATATATATTATTTTTCAATCATTATATTATTCAATACCTATTTTAAGGAGTTTCGTTTGTCATCTTTATGACTTAAAAAAATTATGACACTAATGTTAGGTTGAAATACATAACTTAAATTTTCATTTATATTTTATAATAATTTTTTAATGTGTGATGTTTGATCGTTTCGTGATACGAATCAAATTTCACCTCAATAAATATATTTTTTAAAATATTATATTTAATTCGAAGCAAAAAAAAATATTTTCTCATGTATATATGTATAATTATGCAGTGCGGTGGGGAATTGATGCACGGAATCACAGCTGCTGCCCTATCTAGCTGATTATCACTCACTGCTTTGTAGCAGTTGCTTCTTCCTTTTGTTCGATTTCACCACTTCATTGAATCGTTCACTCACGCATTTAATGCACATATGGTGCTCTTCTGGTTCATGTACTGTTCTCTTAGTCCATTTGCCCTTTTGTTGTCTGCTCTTCATGTGATTTGCGTTCGTGCATGTTGTTGCTTACTTTCAGTCTATCTTACGGTTGAGCATTCATGTCCAACTTACCCTGCGAGAAACAGGAATAGAGGTCCTAGAAAAAGCCAATGTGAGATTGTAGTTAATTTAGTTTAGACAATTAGACGTGAAACTTATTACTGTAAGAGATGAAAATAGGTATTTGTTATTTTGGCATAAGCAATCCTATATTTTGTCAATGAATAATATCGATTTGTTAAAATGTTATAATTTATTAAGATAGCAAACCAATGATTTGGATAAAATCACATCATTCATTGAGATTATTTTTGCATGTTGTAGGAAGACATTTCATCAAAATTACGAATGCCCAAAACAATAGCTTTGCTATATTTGTAGTCAAATATGACGTGTATTTTGACAAAATGTAAAATTTATCTTTGAAACTTGTGACTATTGGAGTGAAACAATTTACATCGTTTGTTATATTTTGACAATGCCTAGGCTTTTAGATAATCTATTGGACTTGCTCTCAAATAAAAACTTAAAACTCTTACAATTTCAATTATTAATATTAATAAGAAACTATTACTAATAAGACCCAAACTCCGAAACTTCTCAATAGATCGAGCAAGCCTCCCAAGCAATTGAACCAACATGTGTTGATAGTTTAATTTTTACTTATAGTTTGTTTGTGAATTAGGAGTAATTAATGAAGTCACACTTGATGTTGTCTTCGGTCCATATAGGATAACCAACAAGCGATCAGATCAATTCTTTCAAGAAAATCGAACATGAAAAACCTTTAACTCAATACAGTCGGCGGACGTTTTCCATGCTTCAAAATTGATTAGCAGTGGTTTTTAAAAGTAAATCACATAAGATTTTCTTGTGATTTTTTATCGGTTTTGTTTGCAGTGTCCTGATCGTCCATGGGAAGTGTGGGGAGAAACTTCTCCCCGTCCACAAATTAAAATATATTTTCTGTTTTATAAAAATTATAATTTTTATCGAACATACATATCGATATAAAATTGGATATGAATATAACGATGATCAAACGTAAGTTTTTTAAATTTATCATGAAACATTAATGATTATGTAAGTTACGTATTATAACCTAATACATATTACGGGACGATCAGACGTCATTTGATATGAACCCGAGATATGTATTCATTCAAATATAATAATTAGAATATATATATATATATATATTGTATTTTTTGTGGGATTAAGAGGATATATTGGGGTATACAATGTCACAATAATATTGACTATGAACATTCATGGCATAAGAAAATGCATTCATGTGCCTAAAACCAATTTAGGATTTCATAGATTTGGAATAAGACCACAAGTCAAGTGGGATAACAATGTCCTAATGTGTCGTTTATTTGTTCTTTGATCTTCCTATTTTTCTAATCACAACACTATTATTCTGCGAGCCTTATTTTATGCGAGTGTTTAATTCAGTGCATGATACTAGTATCATGTTATCACTATTTTTGAAAATGGTTATGATATATAAAATTTACTATCTCCTAACTCTCTCCATCTACCAATAAAAAAATATAACAATTTAATTTGGGATTTTGTCGATGCAAATTTTCATTGACACCACTGATCAATCAAACATTGTTTTAGAGATGTCTTCGATCATTTTTCTGTTTTTAGAAAATCAGCTAAGGGACATTTTGGTCATTTGCTGTTTTTAGTGTTTTCTTAAAAATATGGAGTGTAGTTTAGGTAGAATTTTACGGAATAATTTTTGGAGTTGTATGTAAGAAGTTATAGATTTAAATATGTCAAAAGTTCATGTTGGACAGAATCTAGGACACCCATTCCGGGGACCAGGAATCTCGTTTCAGAGATTGGGACGTCCGTTCCAGCGATCGGGACGCCGTCCCATAGGTTGGGATGCTGTCTCAGAACCTTCTGGACGAGGAATGATAGTTTCAACCCGAAAACAACTTAAAATATTCACAAATATCTATAATGATATTCAAAATATAAAATCATTATGATGGACAATCAAAATATGTATCAAAGAGTTGTATAAAACTCAACATCATCTTATAATATTAATATGATAGTTTTTCACGAAATACGAAGAAATATGTTTAACTACGAAATAAAACACAAAGAATGTTGTATCTGTCGCATGTGTTATATTGTGATTTGATGGTTACATTCTTTCATCGATCTTATGAGGTCGTTTTGATATGAGGGAAACTCATTGGAGGAGATCCTCGACTCCGGTTTGACTGATACCCTTTCACAAATGTCCCTTTTACTAAAGCTTGATAAGTTGAAATTAAATAAGTCTCGTCAAGACCATAATTATAATATTATGGATATTTATTGTCTATCTTCACTGTATTTTTGAGATGATAATTATGAATGTTGGATTGATATGATAGTTGCAGAGTGTTGAAATAAAGGATTTAAATGGTCTTTTTTTTTTTCTCACCTTCTTCTCTCGTATTAAGCTCATATGACTTACGATTATTATTTTTCTGTGTTTTTCTATTCTTTTTGTTTTTAGGAATTAAAGACGACAGACAGGTGTGATATTGGTTGTGCTGGTAATATGCATCTATTGTATTATGATTTATAAACTAAATAAAATATATAATAAATAAGAAATTTTTGCTTTATTAGATAACATTATTGGTTTGCGTGTGAGTGGATTCCATATATTTTTATACTTAAATCATTAAATAATTTTTATCTGATTGAGATATTAGGACTCAACGATAATAACATCATTTATATTATTATATATTAATATATTATGAAAAATCAAGACGTTATAGCTAAATAAGCCCCAGCCTTTACTTGTTAGTTAGATTTTTTATTTCGAGTTTCAAAAAATCCTGGTAGGAGGAAGAACCATCTGGAATCCGCAAATCAAGTTGACCACTTAAGCCGGCACATTGGCCGACGAACTTAACAACCTATCATCCCCCATATTTGAACTCAAGACGTCACCTATATTAGGATTTTTTTTATCCCAATCGTTTGTCAAGTGAAATGGGATGAACTCCCAAGGTCGAAGAGACTTTACTTCCTCTTGTCATTACGTTTTTCTATCTCATTCTTGCGCTATGTGACAGATTCGCGTACACCAAATGGCCTAGCTAGCCACATCTGAAACCCTAACCCTAGCTCATTCTCCCAATATTTCTTCCATTTGTTTTGGTTTTTTTTTTTTAACCCTTTACTTATTTACTCTCATCTGACAGAGCAGTATAAGACGTCTCCAAAACCGATCAATAACTAGAATTTAACATAACTGTCCACCAGCTAGAATGTGAGGCCGGCAAAATGGACCTTCGAATTCAATGTCTGAATTAGTGTTTGTAACTCTTATTTTATCTGATTGTTACCCCATGAAGTTAGTACTAATATCTTCCCCTGCTCTATGATTTATTTTTACCATTACAAACTTCTGATTTCCTAGGATCATGAGCTAAAACAATCGTACTACGAGTTGCAACACTAAGCTTAATTCATGCATGTACGGAGAAACCGATATTTCCTCCATTGCAAAATATTTACACAACACTATTTTGATATGTTGAGTTTGAACGATGAAATATTATTTTTTTTTATAAAATTATTATAAAATATTAATGATAAATTAAGTTATAAATTTTAATTCTGTATCAATTTAACACTTTTTTGACATAATTCAAAAAAAGAAAGAACTTTTTCGAAATGCATGTTGTCGGTATAATTATGGGACGGGGTAATATATGTCATGACACACATAAATTTAGATGTGCCTAATATAAATCAACGATTGAGATTAAAACATGGGCTTAGATGTGTATGAGAATATGTGTCTCACCCCATGATAGTGGATCTATTAATAGTTTTGTTCTCATCTCAAGATGCATCTCTCTTTTATGTTTTAATTTCAAACATTGGATTTATACAAACATACTTAAACTCAGATGTGTTATGACATATATTCGTTAAGCCCAATATATATACTCCCTCCGTCCCATAATAATTGTAACATATACGTATTTTGTATTATTTTATATATATGAATATAAATCTCGTTTTCATATCAAATCACGTCCGATCGTCCCGTATTATGTAACATAATAATTAATATTTCATGATAAATTTACCAAAAGCTACTTTTAATCGTCGTTGCACGCGTGCCAAATTTTACATTGACACGCGTGTCAGTCAAAATATTGTAATAATTTTGGGACGAAGGGAGTGGATGATTGATACAACAACATTCACAATATATGCGCATAACTATGGAGAATAAAAAAAATAAAAAAATATTTCCATCGTTCCATTCAAATTTCACTGTATCATTTAATTTTTATTTTGAAGAGTTTCGTTTTTCATTTTAAAAACGTAAGGAAATTATGACATTAAACCAAGATTATAATATGTTTCACGATAACTTTATATAAAACGAAATTTAATCGTCCACCGAATGATTCGTATTATGAATAATTTTATTATTAATATAAAATGATATTATAATTTGAACGAAACGGAGAAAATATTAATGTTCGTTCTAGCAAAACCAATGTTTAAAGTTTACTTGGGTACTTAATTAGACATTAATTTGTCATGTTACCTAGGCGTATCTTGAATTTATCAGAACGTACCATACTTGCTCAGTGGCACTGGAGCCTGAGCAAAATGGAAGTAAAAGGTTGATTGAATTGTTGGAGTAGAAGAATAGTTAATAGATTCTCATGCAAGTAGTGTTGTCTAGTCAGTTTCATGGAGCTAGCTTAGCTCTCTAGCTAGGGGTATCGTGGAACAACACGCACATGTTCTTGCCTAACCTTTGCTAGTAGATTGCTTCACCCTATTCTTTTTATCCGATGGTCTATGTTACTACCTCCGTTATATGCGTGTAACAGTTTGCTTGATTACGATAATTGGATCCGAATTCTATTCTCGTCAGATGTAATGGAGAAATAAGCTTTTAAGATATTCATTTTATCCCATATTAATTGCAATGTTCGATCAATTAAATAAAAATAATAACAAAAATAAAAATTGACGGCATTACAAATGATTCGTGGGACAATCAAATACTTCCTATGTCCTATATTATAAATAATATTATGAATCATTGTATTATTCAACACGTATTTTAAAAAATTTTATTCATTGTTTTAATGACGTAAAAAAATTATGCTACTGACATCAAGTTGAAGTATATAACTTAAGTTATGATTAGTGTTTCACGATAATTTTTCAAAAAATGATATTTATTCGTCCCACAACCCGAGTCAAATTTCGTCTCGGCAAGTGTGATTTTTAAAAGTATAGTTTATAATTTGGGACGAAGGGAGTAATATTTTTTTAAAAAAAATTATTGTAAAATACGAAAGATAATTTAAGTATTGAATTATTATCCTGGACAAAATAAAATTAATATCATATCGTTTAATAGTAAAAAAAACAGCTCATCAAAATTCATAATATAAATCATACTATCTCCATCCCAATTTATTTGCAACCGTTTGATTCAGTACGAGAATTTTACGTGTTTTTGAAATTTTGTGTGATTTGATGAAAAAAGAATATTTTTTTAGAGGTTGTGAGGTTTATTATAACAATTGTGACAAAAGTTAGTGGATATACTGTAGCATAATATATTTGATTTGATTTTTTTAGATTAAAAAGTTATTAAAAGAGAAAAGATTGTAAATAAAATGGGATAACCCAATAAAAAAAATAATGTATTTATATTCAGACAGATGAAATATAATTATTATACATTGTTATATTTTGTATGAAATCACTACAAAAAAAAAAGACGATTTTACGAAGGCAAACAATTGTGACGGGATTCCTTCGCAAGTTATCCAACGGATTCCTTCGCAAAATCACGCTTTATGCAAAAAAAATTTCCCAAATTTTTCCTAAGTATTTTGAAGACAGCATATTTGCGACGGATTCCATCGCAATAACACGCTTTATACAAACTTTTTTCCCTAAATTTTTCCTAAGTGTTGTGAAAACAACATATTTGCGATGCGTCCATCACATATCACTTTACGACGGATCCATCGCAGAATACTTACAAAAATTTTATTATACGATATTATGTTTAAGGTTGTTCGGACAAAATACGTCGAAGTGTGTAATAAAATTTAAATTTCATTAATAAAATTTCATATTATATATTATGAATTAACTTATCGTACCTAAATTGTAAATGTATCAAAGATATATAAGACACGAGTGGTAGCATAATTAATGATTCGATTATTTGTTATCTTGTAAACAATGATATAGATGATTTATATCTTGTTTATTCGGTTGTGATATTTGAATGATGAATGTAACGTTTTAAAGCTCAGGCATACGATTAAGGGTTAGGGTTTAGGTTTAGTGTTTAGGGTTTGCGACGGAATCCGTCGCAATTAACGACATTTACGACGGAATCCGTCGCAAAGTATTAAGAAAAAATCAATTAATGATTTTGACATATAAAGTAATCATGTTATATTTTAAAGTTTGAAATCACTATCCCAAATTAAGATAATTATAATTCTAAAATTTTTTTACACGTTTCAATGCATTTCAAGTGAAAAGTTTTCATTAATTTATCGTATCTAAATTATAAATGTATCAAAGATATATAAGACAGAAGCGATAGCGTAATTAATATTTGGACTATTTACTATTTTCTAAATAGTGATATTTGGATGAGAATATAAGGTTTTAAAGTTCGGGCATAAGCTTAAGGGTTTGGACCAATTTTGATGGTTTGCGACGGATTCCGTCGCATCGGATTAAAATATATATAATTTTGTTAAAATATGAAAACGTGATTAGCGATGGATTTGTCGCAATACTAGGTTCAATAAAAAAGATACTTTGCGACGGATTCCGTCGCAGAACGAGGTTAAATTTTTTTAATGAGGTTTTGCAACGGATTCCGTCGCAGAACCTCTCTATATCAATTCAGCTGCCGGCCGCTTCTCCTTCCTCCCTTTCCTTTTTCCTTTGCAATCCGCTGTCCAGCCGCTGCCGTTCTCTGTTGCCGCCACCGCCGTCCACCCCCCTGCTGTCCTAGCCGTCCGACACCGTCCACTGCCACCTCGTCTCCCGCAACCGTACCTCCTCGCCGTCCCGTCCTTCGCCATAGCCGCAAGCGTATCGCCACCGCCCCTGCTGCCACCGCTTTCGCCTCGCCGCCTGGCAGCTGTCCCGCCTCGCCCTGCCCCGCCTTGTCGTGCCTCGCCGCAGCAGCCAGCCAGCGGCCCCTTGTCGTGGCTCCCCGGCCGCAGCCAGCCTGCCTCGCCACTATCGTTGTAGCCACCGCCACAGCCTCCTGTGTGTGTCGTTGACACCGCTTTGTCGCTCACAGCCGCCCCGCCCCGCCTCCTGTTTATGGTGCTTATTTCATGTTGCTGCTTGTTGCTTGTTGCTTGTTGATTATTGATTGTTGATTGTTGCTTGTTGTTGTACCTGTGTATGTGATGTAATTGGCGTGTTTGTTGCTGCTTGATTCTGATAGTGAAGTCTATTTCTTTAGGAATGATCATTTTGATAGCAAGCTTTCTTGTTTGGTACAGATACGCTTGATATAGTGTGTGAATTGAGTTTGAGCATTGAATTGTGTCTCGGGGCGAAGTAAATATCCACAGTCGTTTTCAAGCTTAGGTCCAAATCAATATGCT